>BLSH010286071.1:491414-507698 GCA_018402905.1 Glandirana rugosa | reverse complement strand
TTATCTCACACTCAAACTTTTTTATTATAGGTGGTCCGTCCATCTTCCCATTTGGGTTCGGATTTGCTCCCCACAGTGATTCTTGTGGGGGACACCTGTGGAAGCGCTGGAGGGATATAACAGGGTCGGCCACTCTTTACCTTTGTTTTCACACTCCCCTCCCCCATTACTCATTGGGGGTTGTTGGTCATACAAAACATTGATATTTTTCTAGCCAAAAATTTGGGGACACCCTTGGCTCCCAGCTCAACTTTAGCTGATGTATGCTCTCTTTAAATTTAAGAGGTAAGTAGCAACCGATGATTCCCACCGATCACATTAATTATGGTCATCAATGTTCATATCTGCTTGTGCCAAATAACCATTATGTGTTACAGCAAATGAAATCCTTGTATTATACTGTGGTCTATTTACAATTTTTCGTATTATGTTTTTAGAACCAAAGCTATACAGTGACTTTTCTCCCTGAGGAAGAAGTTTGTTACATAACTTAAAATAACTTCGAAACATGTAGGAGAGGAAGTTGCACCTTCACCACCAGGACCATTTGCTCCAATTGAGGGTTTGCTTGCTTCCACACTGTTACCTGTGTTTTCATTTGGTTCATTCTTTTTTATATGTATACTATTATGTTTGTATATGGCAACCACATTACTCGTCATGTGACGGTTTTAACCCTGATCTAATAAATTACCAATTCTTTTTTGACACTTTTTTGTATACTTTGTTTATTTGGGGGAATTCTGTGTTGCGGCAAATCCCTATGGGCCCTCCTTCTTGCAAATTTCATGTGTCATAAGAAGGCTGCGTCTGACAGTGAACGGAAGAGAAATATTAATTTGTGGTATGAAAGAGTCCAGTCTCCTCCATACCCAGCCCAATCAAGTATATGTATGTAAGGGTTGGGGTGATGGGGTTGTCATCATGTCCTCCATGTTTCCCTCCTCATTGGGCACCAAGCAAGGGTCACATGAGAGGCCTACCCCAGGGTGGATTCTTCTGGGCTACGCTAGGCACTTTGGTTAGGGACGCTGCATCACACATGCGGTACCTTTACTGGAACAGACAACTGAACTTGAATAAACTCTCTTGATGTACTAAACATCACCACAGTTACTTGTGCACTCAGGGGGGCCACAGAGTCCTTGCCCTCTCCACCTGTCCAGTGTATCACTGCTACCTCCCAGTAACAGTATGGGGTCCCCGCCGTGCACCAAGAGCAGACTCCATAAGTGCACTTCACTTAAAGTGGTTGTCAAGTCAATCAAAAGAAAAAAAACACCTGCAAGAGAAAGGCATATTGAGCTAGTATGCATCGCATACTAGCTCATTATGAAATGCTTACCTTAGATTGACGCTGTAGCAGAGGTCCCCGAGTACCGATGTGACCAGCGACATGCTGTTTCCATCGTCTTCCGGGATCCCAGGCTCCGACCAATCAGAGCACGGACTCCAGCGCCGTGATTGGCAGGAGCCACGCTGACGTCACTCCCGCGCACGGGAGCCGTCAATTACGGCAAACTTAGTGAAATCCCAGTCGGGCCATTTCTTCACTGCGCATGTGCCGATTATGTCGGCACATGCAGATACAGGGAATATCTCCTAAACTGTGCAAGTTTAGGAGATATTTTCGGGACCTACAGGTAAGCCTGAATATAGTAGTATAGCCTGTAATTTAAAGTAGTTGTCATGACTTGACAACCACTTTAACTCTTTCTCTTTTGTACCTGTGTACAGGATGAGGGTCCCAGTGGTGCAGAGCTCCTGTTGCTATGAGTTCGCTGCAGAAGGAGTGCAGACAATATCTCCCACACTGTAAGAGGCTGTCACATGTACATGCTTACAACAAGCTGCTAGAGAGACCTTTGTTACTGTCAGGAAAAGTCTCACCAGCTGGTGTGGCTCAGGGATCCACGGGCTGCAGTTCCAGTATCCACCAGCGGGTGTCAGTAAAGGGCTCACCTGTTGGTGGCACTGTGGCTCCTGGATCCATGGGCTGCAGTTCCAGTATCCACCAGCGAGTGTCTCCCGGCAATCAGAGGCTCATGAGTTACCGCCTGATGCTAGTTACAGGAAGGATATTTAAACCCTGTCTGCCATATGCTTAGTGCCTTGGTTTTGATCTCCATGTGCCCCTGTATCCTGAATCCTGTATCCTGTATCTGTTCCTGGACCCCTGTCTTGCAGCCTGATCCTTTCCCAACGACTCTCCCCATCATCTGTTCCCTGTTCCTGCCTTGTCTTTCTCCCTGCTCCCTCTGACTGATTTCCCATGTATGACCCTGACCTGGCTATGTTTACGGTTTGGCATTTCCCTATCTACTGTATATACTTGTTTAGGCAGTTATTCTTTGTGTGTCACTATTTTTGTTATTTGGCTGTTTACACTGTTTGGTATATTGGAGGTGCGTTTAAATCACTATTCACTTATCTTTTAAATAAATTATATTATTTATTCTACTTTGTGCATGCCATTCTCTGTTGCAGTTCACCAGTTGCTGTCAGTTACCCTTGGTAAACACTGTATCTTCATACCCCGATGTGTTTAGTTACCCGAGCTGTAGACTATAAGCACCGTTTACTTCCATTACACCCCTTTAGTAACTTCAGACCAGGCAAAGCCAAAGTTTCAAAAGCTGCATTTAAATATATTAGCATGAACAGTTCAACATAAAGTGCAGTCTTTTCCTAACATCCCTAGTCCTTGCCTGCCCCAGCATACCTGCACAAGAATAAAAATCCAAACACGGTACAGTTTATAATGGGTTTCTTCATGGAGCACTGCAAGTCCCAGCAGTCTCACCTAACATTGGAAATTCCAAGCCCGGCATGGTACTGGCGATCTAGGTTCTGGCGGCGATAAGCACATCTGTCTAGCTCAAAATCCCAGGCCCCCGGGTTTGTGGGCATTTTTATAACACAGAACCAGTGGGGTGGGCCCAGCAAAGCCTGCAAGAAGAAAACCTGGGGACATAATTAACCATACCCTTTCCAAACAGGGCAGCGTTAACCTCTACCTGCCTACATCTACACCCAATTAAAAGCCCATATAATCTTTAAAATGCTAATGCGATTTCAAAATTAATTTTCAATCTTTTTAAATCTACAGTTTTTAATAAAATATATCTAGTGATTCTGCCTTTACAATCCTTGTTCAGGCATTACCTGTCATAGGCTGACAAGGTTCTCTCCCTGTCTTACAAAACCCTTCTGCATTATCACAGTTTCAGGTAGAGACAATAAAAGGACATGCAGTGCATAGGCTTGTTTTGCTGCCGTCACCACAAGAAAATCCACATTGAACAATGGCATGCAGCTGATGACTAGGCACGTGCATATAGACAGGAAGTGACTAGTCTGGAGGCTAGAACCACTTAAAGCAGTGATCTCCAAACTGCAGCCCGCAGGCCAAATATGGCCCGTTGCTTGCCTTTATCCGGCCCCTGGGACACTGCTCCTTCTTATATGAGGCACTATTCTTCTCATTACACCACTGATAAGGCAACATCCCTTTCACTAACACCAACAGTGAGGCAGTATTACTTCCACTAACACCGACAATGGAGCATTATTCCTCCAACTGACACCAATGATGGAGAATTAATTCCTTCCACTTACACCAAGGATGGGGCATAATTCCTCTCACTGATATAAATGATTGTACACTTTTTTTCCACTGACAATCACGATGGGACACTATTCCTTCCACTGACACCAAAAGTGAGGTAGTATTCCTTCCACTGACACCAGTGATGGAGCATTATACCTTCCAGTGACACCAACATCTTCCACTGACACCATTGATGGGGCACTTTTCCTCCTACCAAGACACTATTCCTTATACTGAAAACAATAGGATACTATTCCTCCTCCTATTAATACCAATGATGGGCCACTATTCCTCCCTCCTCCTAATGACCATAGACACTATATACATTTTTTCCTCCCAATGACGCTGGGGCATTTTCTCCTCCCACTGGCAACAGAACAGCACCCCCAAAGTCTGAGGGGCAATAAACTGGCTCTTTTTTTAGGAAGTTTGGAGACTCAAAAGGTAAAAAAGTGAAAATACTCATGGCAATAGTTTGATACACAGTGTTATAGCATACTTAACCACTTCAATACCAAGGACGTCATATGACGTCCTTGACTTTGAGTGGCGATATCTGAATTGGGTCTTCAGCTACAGGCACCATTCAGATATCGTTTTTTAGTGCCGGCGATTCTCTGAAAGATAAAAGTGGTCTCAGCGGTGGATTCGCTGCGAGATCACGTTTATCGGTGGTGGGAGAGGTGCCCCCCCCCCGCTCCCGCCACTTTCCCATCATCTCCGCCACTTAGCGGACCATCGGCAGCGGCGGAGATGATCGGGTCCATTCCCCCCTGCACAGGAAGCTGAGTGAGCCGAAGATGCCGCCCACTCGGCTCCATAACATTGCAGGGCGGAAGCGGCGCAACAAGTCACTTCCGCCCAATGCTCTTAAAGGGCCCATTTTTTTTTGCATTTAACTGTAAATATGAGATGTGTGGTCTTTTTGACTCCAGATCTCATATTTAAGTGTTCCTGTCATGCTTTTTTCTATTACAAGGAATGTTTAAATTTCTTGTAATAGGAATAAAAGTGATCAAATTTTTTTTTAAAAGAACGGTGTAAAATTAAAAAAGAAAAAGTAAAATAAATAAGAAAATTTTTTTTTAAAAAACGCCCCGTCCTTGCGAGCTCGCGCACAGAAGCGAACGCATACGTAAGTCCCGCCCGCATATGAAAACGGTGTTCAAACCTCACATGTGAGGTATTGCCGCGATCGTTAGAGTGAGAGCAATAATTCTAGCACTAGATCTCATCTGTCACTCAAAACTGGTAACCTGTAGAAATTTTTAAACGTCGCCAATGGAGATTTTTAGGTTGCAAAGTTTGTCGCCATTCTGTGAGCGGGCACAATTTGAAGGCATGACATGTTGGGTATCAATTTACTCGGCGTAACATTATCTTTCACAATATGGAAAAAAATTGGCGCTTGTAAGAGCGCTGCGCAAGTATGGTGCGACATAAAGTTTTGCAACAACCGCCATTTTATTCTCTAGGGTGTTCGAAAATATATATATATATATAATGTTTGTGGGGTTTAAGTAATTTTATAGCAAAAAAAAAAAAATGGTTTTAACTTGTAAACACCAAGTCCAGAAAATAGGCCCGGTATTGAAGTGGTTAATTTAGTAAAATTAGGGTTTACTGTATATCTACTTGAAATACTCTGATAAAGAAACCATCTTTCCTGCCTGCAGACTAATATCTTATTAGGTTGACACACTGTGACCCCTACCTGTTCACTTCCTCTCTATGAAGTGCTATGTCAGATATTGTCAAGACATTTCATATGGAGCTAGATAAAAACAGGCACTGACAAAGAACTTGAATATTACTTCAGCACCAACACCACCGCGGACTGCGACTTGGGGGTGGTGTGGGAGGCGCATAAAGTAGTGATCCGTGGCATTCTTATAAAACACAGCTCTCGTATTAAAAAGGAACGACAGGCCCAGTTAGACCTTCTACTATGCAAATTACACGATTTGGAGTCCCGACATAAACTTAACCCAACCGCATACATAGGTTCCGACCTACTTACATTACGTAACCAAATTAACGACCTACTCCTTTATAGAGCCAAAGCAGCATTGCAAAGAGGCCACAAAATTGCGTATGAATCCGGAAATAAATGGGGGAGGGTGCTTGCAAGATTCGTCAAAGAACAGAAGCAGCGGACCTACATCCTCCATATCACGTCCCACGACAGACTCAAGTCATCCCTACCACTGCAAATAGCCCGGGCATTTAAAGAATACTATTCCAACCTCTACAACCTGCCCGCTCCCACCACCCTCCAGACACAAATAGACGACTACCTGTCATCTTCTCAACTTTCCACCTTCACCACTGAGATTAGGGAGGAACTAAATAACCCCATTACAATTGAGGAACTGAGACTGGCCATAGCATCGACTAAACCCGGTAAAGCACCTGGCCCGGATGGGTTTACCCTTCCATACTATAAAGCCTTCTTACCGACCCTGGGCCCTCATATGATTACCCTGTTCGCTGAGTTAGGTTCCGAGGCAATCTTCCCTACTGACTCCTTGAGAGCCCACATCTCGGTTCTACCTAAGGAGGGGAAGGATCTTGCCCTATGTGGCAGCTATAGACCCATCTCGCTCCTGAACGTCGATCTCAAACTTTTTTCAAAAATCCTGGCTACCCGCCTGGCACGACACATCCCAGACCTAGTCCACCTAGACCAAGTTGGTTTCAACCCCCATAGAGAGGCGAGGGACAACACCACCAAAGTCCTGAACCTGATGCATGTGGCCAATGAATCCCGCACGCCGTATGTCTTCCTCAGTACAGATGCTGAAAAGGCATTCGACCGGGTGAACTAGCAATTTATGTTTTCGGTTCTTAGACACATAGGCCTGGGGGGGACGATCCTTAATTGGATCTCTCGCATCTACTCCAACCCCTCAGCCCAGGTCAAGGCCAACGGTATCCTGTCTGAGTCATTTCCGATACGGAATGGGACCCGACAGGGCTGCCCGTTGTCCCCACTTCTCTTCGCCCTCACGCTAGAACCCTTCCTTTGCACCATAAGACATAGCCCAGATATCACAGGCCTCCGGATCGGGGACTCTCAGTGTAAAATATCGGCTTATGCCGATGACTTATTCGTCTCTCTAACAAACCCTATGATATCACTTCCGAATTTGATGAGGGAATTTACACGGTATGGAGCACTCTCAAACTTAAAGATAAATTTTGGTAAGTTGGAAGCCATGGGAGTTGCACCACCACCCACCCTCCAATCCTCCATACAGTCAGCCTTTCGCTTCAAATGGGCAAAATCAACATTGCATTACTTGGGCACCATAATCCCCACCAACTTGAACCGAACCTTTCCCCTTAACTTCCTACCCATGCTAACTAAAATCCGCCTCCTACTGGACTCATGGCACAAAGGGCTGCATTCATGGTTCGGTTAAAATGAGCATACTACCAAAGCTCCTGTACTTGCTGCAGGCCCTCCCGATTACAATGCCTCCTATTTTGAGCAAGTTCATGCCCTTTTTATTAAATTCGTCTGGGCTAATAAAAAACCTTGCCTCCCCAGGCACCTTTTGTCACTATCCAAAACGTACGGTGGACTAGCACTGCCTGACACCAGGAACTATTACCATGCTACCCATCTGGGCCGCATGGTGGACTGGCACCGACATGACCACTCAAAGCTATGGGTGTCACTTGAAAAAGCGCAGGCACAGATCCCGTTGGAGGGAGCCCTGTGGTGTTACACCTACCTCCCTCCCAAAATGAAAAACCACCCACTTCTGGGAATGATGCTCCGCGTTTGCTCACAGAGATGCGCTAAGAATGCCCTCTTCATGCCGGACTCACCCTTCTTCCCTATTATAGGCAACCTCCAGTTCCCTCTTGGGCTACACACCCAGGCTGTGAGGCAGCTGACCCAAGCTGGCCGGGTCACTGCCGCGCAATTCCTAGACACGGGGATTTGACCCTCCATAGAGACCCTAAGTAATGGAGAGGGCCCTTTCAAGCTCTCGTTTTGGACAGCCCTCCAGTTGCGACACTTTCTTAGCTCCCTACTTTCCCTGCAACACTTCAACTGACCGCTCACCACATTCGAGGATTATTGCTTGGATGAAGGAGAACTTACACAGGTCATTTCCAAAATGTATAGACTCCTGAACGACCCACCCATACAGCCGGCCCTCCCATTGATACAAAAGTGGGAGTCAGATTTACACTGTCAATTTACACCAGCTCAACTCCAACTTATACTTACATTCTCCCTGAAATCATCCATCTGTACAAAGATTCAAGAAACCAATTATAAGTTACTCACACGGTGGTATCTTACCCCTGACTGACTCAAAAAAAAATTTCCGACCACATCCGACCTCTGCTGGCGTTGCCTGGGAGACAGGGGAACGTTATTACACATTTTTTGGACATGCCCAAAAATTGCCCCATACTGGGCCACCGTCAAGAAAGTCATGGATGACCCGGCCTTTTTCCTCCTTCATGTGGTCACGGTTTCTGCAAAAACATACCGCAAATCTATTGTCCGTCACCTCTTGAATGCAGCAAAATCGTGTATTCCTCTACACTGGAAATCCCAGTCAACCCTGTCGCCAGTCGCATGGTACCGTAAAATTGAGGATATTAAGAAATTGGAAGACCTAGTACACACGGCAAATCAGCAACAGGAGAAACAGGCCAAGACATGGAAACTCTGGAATCAATTTGCCCTTTCGGAGGAAGGGAAATCCCTATTGGGCATAGCATGAACCATTGGATGTCCACATTTGGTCTGACCCATTCAATCCTGATCCAACCTGCCCCTGCATGGCACTCTCCCCCCCTTCTGGGATCTGCCTCCCCCTCCCTGCCTTCTTCTTCCTGCTCCCCATACCCTCCTTATGTATCTGCTTTACCCTTTCCCAGGGGTCTCTTACTGGGCTTTCGCCTCTCCCTGCCTTTCTTCTCTCCTCTTTTCCTATGGTTTCTATTAGTTTGTTTGAAATAAATGGAAAAGGTGATGGGTGCATGCAGGCCATACACACTTTTCCTTATTGAGCTTTTCCAGGGCCTAATAAACATGTGACATGAATAAGAAATGAACTGAATTTAGCCTTTGCTCAAGAAATACATGGATGTATTTTCTGTATATGAGGTATCCAACTAACTGTCACTATCAAGACTACCTTACCTGTGGTTTAATCTGTGCCAATGGAATTGATGTGGCCTTGTGTGCACTGTGGAATTTTAATAAAAATGTATATTTGCAAAAAAAAAAAAAAAACAGGCACTGACTATACAAATGATTGCTTGAGAAAACAGTTTGTGCTGGATTACAGACCATTTATCTAAGACCCCTTTCACACTGAAGCGCTGCTAAAACAACTTATACAGCACCGGTCGTTTTTGTGGTGCTTTAGCTGCTTTCTAGCGGTGCTTTTGCGGTGCGCTTTTTTTAAAGTCACGTGACGTGACATAAAAAAAATGAAAAAAGACCCTTTTGCAGCGCTTTCAAACCGCTTTTAAGGAGCTTTGGAAGTGCTGCCCATTAATTTCAATGGGCAGGGGCATTTTTGGAGCGCTATTTAAAGTGCTGCAAACATGCCCCAAAGATGCTGCTTGCAGGCCTTTCTCTACCGCCCTGCAAGCGCATCACCCCAGTGTGAAAGCACCCATTCATTTTTAGCGCTAAAGCGCCTGAAAAACACCTTAATGTGAAAGGGGTCTAAAGGTGTTGTTGATTTACTTCCTGGTGTTATCAGATATTCAACTCAAATTTAAATTGTCAGGGGGGGATAGTATAAGGTCAGGAGTTCTAAAAGATCCAACAGAATGAATAAAAGATGATAAAATATCAGTGGCATCAGCAGCAGCATTCCCTTGTAACAATCCATGCTAATCATCCTAATGCCAGGGAGCAGCGTTTTACTTGTTTTGTATTTGTGAATGGTATTACACTATTAGTTCCTTTTTTATTACACAGTATTATGACAGAGAGGGGAGTTGCTTAGGACCTGCAACAGGTGTAAGAAGATCCTGAAGTAGACTTACCAATCCTGGTGCTTTCAGACCTTCTTTTTAGTTAGAGGTCATGGCTATTTGGTGAGTGTACATCCAGATGGGCACTATCGGGTAATTGACCAATAGATGGTGATGGTTCACCACAGTATTTGATGTTCAAGAAAATCCAAAGACATAGAAGATGTATTATGAACTTTATTTCTAAGGACTTTTCACGTCATTATGTGAACTCAATGGTCTATTGCACTTTATTTTTCAATTGTTCCACAGTATATGATTAAAGTTTTCATTTTAGCCCCCCACCCCTCGCTTTTACTATTGAACCAGGACAGGGGCACACCTTAGTTAAGAGCCAAGGGGCCATGGACAGGAAACAAACTGCTAATGGTGATTGCCCACTGCAAAATGCATAGTGTTGATGGGGTGGAAAAATAGATGTCTACTGAAGCCAGAAAATATCAAGAATGGAGGGAGGTAATGGCCAACTCCATGCAGAACCTAACTCGCAGGGACAAGTTGAGTCTTCAAGTGCAGAATAGGCCTAACTCTTTCACCATTTGGCTTTGGAACTGAACACATTGAAACAGAAACCCTGAAAGAGTTCCTCATTCAGGACTGAGGCAGACATTTGCAGAATAAGCTGCTGAAAAGCAGCAAGAAAGTCCACCCCATATTTGCTGGAAGGTGCAAATTTGAGAGCATTAAGCAAGCAGGAGGCAGAGTCTGAAACCCCTGAAAATGATGCTCTGGAGCCAGAAATCTGAGATTTGTGACCTGAGAGAAAGAAAGAAGCATTCTCCCTCAAAAGGACAGATGTTTGAGGGGTTTCTTGCATGATCAGTATTTAAGCCAAAGAACCCTCTGCAAACTTACTTTTATTAGGAAATTCAATGTTTCGCAGGCGCAAACAGCTTCTCAGGGCAGGTCCAGTTACCATATTAAAATGGAACTATAGACAACTTTTTTTTTCATTTTGGATAAGGGAGGGCTATATCACCTGTAAGGTTTATTTTTGCAATCTTTGTCCCATTAGAGGGCTTGCCTTCATTTCCTGTCCCATAACAAAAACAGGAAGTGAGAGAAAATTCCTGCAGGTCAAAAGGAATCTCTTGGGGACCCCCAAAACTAGCGTCCCTATTAGAAGGTTTCCCCTCTATTACTTTTCTGGGGACAACCCATTTGGAATTTTCTTTTACTTTCAATGATAATGGTAAACAGGACAAATAAAGAGGGTGATACTCCAGAACGGGAACACAGACAGCAATACAAACTGACAAGTGTTTTAATCCAGCTCCCCTCTATCCAAAATTAAAAAATACGTTTTGTCTTTACTTATACTTTAAGACAGACTGCTAAGAGTGAGTGGACTGGGAAGGTCTTTTTTGGGGACCCAATGCTGGAGAACTTTGTATCAGTATACACAGCCTGCTCTAATGGAAAAAGAGTAGCAATGGTGTCCTTAAAGCATAACTAGGTTTACGTTCACTTTAGTTTGGGCATAGCTGCATGTGGCTGTCAGTGCTGCATAAAAAATGTATGTAACATCATCTATATATAGTACACAGCACTGTTCTCCGTCAGTGGTACAGGGGCTTCCCATCTGCTGCTGAAACAAAATCGAGTTGAGCTGAGTGCTTCTCTGCCATTCACAAAAAAAAAAGGGATTTTATTAAAACTTACCGTAAAATCCTTTTCTCCGAGTTCACTGACAGACGCAGCTCATCATGACGTGTGGGGTTTATGCTTGTCTCACTAGGAGTTAACTAGGCAGGGAAAAGAAACAGCTGGCCCCTCCCATGGGGGCCGTCCTCTCTTCCCACATAAACCCCCTCATAGCATAGCTCTTCAGTTCGTACACAAGCCGTACAAGAACAGAGCACAGAGGGGTGGGTGCTGCGTCTGTCAGTGAACTCAGAGAAAAGGATTTTACGGTAAGTTTTAATAAAATCCCTTTTTCTCCTATCGTTCACTGACAGACGCAGCTCATCATGACGTTTGGGGACGTCCCCAAGCTGTGTCAAAAAGAGGGGTGGGTAAACGCTAACAACAGTACCCAACTGAACCTCTAAGGAGATGCCAGGCGCGCCTACACTGCCACCTGCAAAACTTTGCGGCCAAAAGCAGCACCCGAAGATGCAAACACATCAACTTTATAAAGCTTAGTGAAAGTGTGAACCGAGGCCCAAGTGGCCGCCTTACACACTTGTGACACCGAAGCCTGGTGTCTAAAATCCCAGGAAGTGCTAACAGCCCTGGTAGAATGAGCCGTGACCAGAAAAGGGGGGAACCTTGCCCCGAACAGAATACGCATGGGTCACGGTCTGTCTGATCCAACGAAAAATCGTAGCCGACGAGGCCGCCAAGTGCAGAATAGGTCAAACTCTTCCACCATTTGGCTTTGGAACTGAACACATTGAAACAGAAACCCTGAAAGAGTTCCTCGTTCAGGACTGAGGCAGACATTTGCAGAATAAGCTGCTGAAAAGCAGCAAGAAAGTCCACCCCATATTTGCTGGAAGGTGCAAATTTGAGAGCATGAAGCAAGCAGGAGGCAGAGTCTGAAACCCCTGAAAATGATGCTCTGGAGCCAGAAATCTGAGATTTGAGACCTGAGAGAGAGAAAGAAGCATTCTCCCTCAAAAGGACAGATGTTTGAGGGGTTTCTTGCATGACCAGTATTTAAGCCAAAGAACTCTCTGCAAACTTACTTTTATTAGGAAATTCAATGTTTCGCAGGCGCAAACAGCTTCTCAGGGCAGGTCCAGTTACCATATTAAAATGGAACTATAGACAACTTTTTTTTTCATTTTGGATAAGGGAGGTCTATATCACCTGTAAGGTTTATTTTTGCCATCTTTGTCCCATTAGAGGGCTTGCCTTCACTTCATGTCCCATAACAAAAACAGGAAGTGAGAGAAAATTCCTGCAGGTTAAAAGGAATCTCTTGGGGACCCCCAAAACTAGCGTCCCTATTAGAAGGTTTCCCCTCTATTACTTTTCTGGGGACAACCCATTTGGAATTTTCTTTTACTTTCAATGATAATGGTAAACAGGACAAATAAAGAGGGTGATACTCCAGAACGGGAACACAGACAGCAATACAAACTGACAGGTGTTCTAATCCAGCTCCCCTCTATCCAAAATTAAAAACTAAGTTTTGCCTTTACTTATACTTTAAGACAGACTGCTAAGAGTGAGTGGACTGGGAAGGTCTTAGCAGGTTTGGAAAATTTTGGGGACCCAATGCTGGAGAACTTTGTATCAGTATACACAGCCTGCTCTAATGGAAAAAGAGTAGCAATGGTGTCCTTAAAGCGTAACTAGGTTTACGTTCACTTTAGTTTGGGCACAGCTGCATGTGGCTGTCAGCGCTGCATAAAAAATGTATGTAACATCATCTATATATAGTACACAGCACTGTTCTCAGTCAGTGGTACAGGGGCTTCCCATCTGCTGCTGAAACAAAATCGAGTTGAGCCGAGTGCTTCTCTGCCATTCACAAAAAAAAAGGGGATTTTATTAAAACTTACCGTAAAATCCTTTTCTCCGCGTTCACTGACAGACGCAGCTCATCATGACGTGTGGGGTTTATGCTTGTCCCACTAGGAGTTAACTAGGCAGGGAAAAGAAACAGCTGGCCCCTCCCGCCTTGCACACCTGTGACACCAAAGCCTGGTGTCTAAAAGCTCTGGAAGTGCTAACAGCCCGGGTAGAATGAGCCGTGACCGGAAAAGGGGGAACCTTGCCCCGAACAGAATACGCATGGGTCATGGTCTGTCTGATCCAACGAGAAATCGTAGCTGACGAGGCCGCCAACCCTTTGCGCGGACCCTCTGGCAGCACAAACAAGGCATCAGCTTTTCGAAAAGAAGCTGTAGCAGCCAAGTACACTCGTAAGGCCCTCACTATGTCCAAAGCATGCAACTCAATCTCTTTTGGGTGCGATGGACGAGGGCACAAAGAAGGAAGAACAATATCTTCATTAATGTGAAAGGAAGAAACCACCTTCGGAAGGAATGAAGGCGAGGGTCGCAAGACCGCCTTATCCTTATGCAGGACCAGGTAGGGAGACTTGCACGATAGTGCTGCTAATTCTGACACCCGTCTGGCGGAAGTGATGGCAACTAAAAAGGCCACCTTCTGCGACAGCAGTTGTAAGGAAATCTCCCTGATATTCTCATATGGCGGTTTCTGAAGTACAGAAAGCACAGAAGTACAGAAAGCACCAAATTCAGATCCCACGGAGCCATCGGAGCCTTCACCCGAGGCGCCACATGTCGCACACCTTGAACAAAGGTACGAATCAAATAGTGCGAAGCCAAAGGTCTCTGAAAAAGAATCGCCAGAGCCGATATCTGGCCCTTGAGAGTGCTCAAAGCCAGTTTTTTGTTCAGGCCCTGCTGCAAAAAAGTCAGGACCCTGGACACGACATAAGAGCGAGGGTTTAAGCTATATAAGCCTTTCAGGTGCGGTGGTAAATCTTGCGAGAAGTACACTTGCGAGCCTTCAACAACATAGGGATCACTGAGTCAGCGACTCCCCTGTCTTTTAGCACCTGGGACTCAATAGCCAAGCCGTCAAAGCCAGCGAGGGTAAAGCAGGGTGCAAGATGGGCCCCTGAGACAGAAGGTCGTGTCGCTGCCGGAGCCGCCAAGGGGCGTCTGCCACCATTTGCACCACATCGGCGTACCAAGTGCGCCGAGGCCAATCTGGAGCCACCAGGATTATTGGTATCCCCTCCGCCACTATCCTGCGTATCAATCGCGGAAGCAGTTTTATCGGAGGGAAGGCGTACAGAAGGCGGTAACGGCCCTAGGGGGCCACCAGAGTGTCCGTGGCCACTGCCAACGGATCCTTTGTTCTGGACACAAAGGTCTCCACCTTGTGATTGAACCGAGACGCCATGAAATCCACGTCCGGCGTCCCCATCTGCGGCAAATCTGATTGAACACCTCCGGGTGGAGAGACCACTCTCCCTGGTCCAGCGTCTGGCGACTGAGAAAGTCCGCCTGCCAGTTCTCCACACCTGGAATGTAAATGGTGGAGATTGCCGGAACGTGACGTTCCGCCCAACCTAGTATCAGAGCTGCCTCCGCCGCAGCTGCTGGACTCCTTGTGCCTCCCTGATGGTTCACATACGCCACTGCTGTGGCATTGTCAGATTGAATTCGAATCGGACGACCCTGCAATCTCACTGTCCAGTGAAATAGGCACAATCTGATTGCTCTCAGCTCCAGTACATTGATGGAGAGGCGAGCCTCCTGTGCCGACCAACGGCCCTGGGCAGACAGTTGCCCCAGGATCCCTCCCCAGCCTGAAAGACTGGCATCCGTGGTGATGATCACCCACTGAAGGGGCAGAAACGACTTCCCCTGAGTCAGGGCCGAGTCCCGAAGCCACCAAGTCAGAGACGCCCTGGTCTGGGAGCTCAGACGGATCAGAAGGTCCAAGGACCGAGGGGTCCCACCAAGCCAGAATTGCTCGCTGAAGGAGACGAGTGTGACTCTGGGCGAATGGTATCGCCTCGAATGACGAGACCATGAGCCCCAGCACCCGCATACAGAACCGTAATGAAGACCGACGGTGCGACAGGAGAGTTCGCACTGCCGACTGCAAAGACAGCAACTTGGCTGGAGGGAGGAACACCTTCGGCTGTTCTGTGTCCAGAATTAGACCCAGATACTCCAGGCGACGGGATGGAGAGACCGACGACTTCTGCAGGTTGAGTAACCAGCCGAAGTCCTGCAGTGATGTCATTGTGATTCTCACATTCTCCTCCAGAGCCGAAGCGGACTCCGCTTGCAGGAGCAGGGCGTCTAGGTAGGCTACCACCGCAATGCCTCTCTGTCAGAGCAACGCCAACACCGGGGCTAGCAGTTTTGTGAAAACTCGAGGTGCTGAGGCCAGGCCGAAGGGGAGTGCCACAAATTGAAAATGGAGGTCCCCCACCGCAAAGCGCAGGAAGCGCTCATGCCGTGGATGAATGGGTACATGGAGGTACGCATCCTTGATGTCCAGGGACGCCAGAAATTCCCCATGATGAAGGGCGGCCGCGACCGAGCGGAGAGATACCATCTGGAATTTCCGCGCCCTGACATACCGGTTCATGGCCTTCAGGTCCAGTACTGGCCGACCCCCCCCCCCCCTTTTTTGGGAACCACGAATAGATTCGAGTAGAAACCTCGAAACCTCTCTTCTGGAGGCACTGGCACGATCACCCCCTGGTCCGAAAGTGTTTGAACAGCCCCAAAAAGGGCCTCCCGGCGAACCTGCGGGAGCCTTAAATTCGATGGGAAGAACCTGTCTGGGGGTAGAGTGTTGAACTCTATCATGTACCCGGCGGACACCACTTCCCGGACCCAATGATCAGGAATGTGAGCCAGCCACCGGCCTGCGAACCCCAGAAGACGTTCCCCCATCCGAATCCCGGGTGGGGGCAACCCATCAGGCTGAGGAGGACTTGTCCTCCGCCTTTTCGGTTTTGCGCTGCCACTGCCGTCTTCCGGCCCCTGCAGCGACCTTACCGGGGCGGGTCCCTTTACCTGCTGCGCCCGGGGTGCGAAAAAACCTCTTCTTACCCGAGGGAGGGGGCCTCTGTCTACGGCGAAACTCACGCCTGCGGGGCTCTGGAAGGAAGGTACTCTTACCGCGTGGGGCCCGCGTCGTCCATT
>BLSH010286071.1:300064-310704 GCA_018402905.1 Glandirana rugosa | reverse complement strand
ATACTTGCTGTTTGCTGCCTGATAGCGCCGATCGTTCAGAAGAACTGCCTCTGTCAGCCGCCGTTTTCTGTGAGAAGAAGCTGCAGCCACGTGTAGAATGCAGAGCATGCAGTGAAGATGGCCGCCAGGAAGCACTAGAGGGTGAAATGCACCTCTCAGGCAACGTGCAGTACCGAATATGGCCGCTCCGAGCGCTAGAGGGAAAGCCCCATAGACTGGAAATGTCCGCGGCTACGACAAAATGGCGGCGGTCCGCCGCAAAATGGCGGCCGAAAGACCACATGGCGATGCTGGACGATAAGGCTGAACGAAGGTACAGCGATGGGGAGGGGGGCGGGGGGTGGCAGGGGGCAAGATGAGAGGCTGATTCCCACCGGTGGCTACCCTGGACAGCTACAGGAGCAGTGAAAAAAAAAATTGCATTTTCGGACGTCGGGCCCTCTTCACTCCCCATGCGGGGAGGAAGGCAGGGCGCTCACTTACCAGTTTGACGCCACGGTAGCCACCCGGATGCAGACTTTCCACCCTCGGTGGAGGGTACGCTGCAGGCCCAGGGTCACCCTGCCGAACGAATCGGGAAGGGGACCAAAATGGGGGATCTCGCCCCGGGCCACCCGCACGGAACGGGTAAGATGCGGCGGGTCCCTGAGTTGGGGCTGGCTTCGCATCATGTTGGCCAGGTCGGGGAAAGTACAGAGCACAAAGACTCTCGATGCCCCGACCGGCTTCTTGGTAGCAGATCATCTTGATTGCAGCAAAAATAAAAAAGAAAAAAGAAAAATGGTCACAATAGGACCGCAGTTCCCTATAGGGAAGCCAGGTCAACTCCTTGCGAACTAGGCATTGAAACTGGAGAGCTATTCTGTGAGGGGGGTTTAATGTAGGAAAAGGAGGACGGTCCCCAGGGGAGGGGCCAGCTGATTCTTTTCCCTGCCTAGTTAACTCCTGGTAGGACGAACATAAAAGCCACAAAGTCATGAAGAGCTGCGTCTGTCAGTGAACGTAGGAGAAAAGAGAAGATTCCATAGAGTAGTACGTCACACTTAACATAAGCAGAATAAATAAATACTACGCACAAGGCAACATGCATCACAAACTCTCCAATTTTATTAACAGATGGGGTTGTGCGCTCACCAGAAATTAATGACCCACTAATCATACTTGGGTGAAAGTTGCATTTTCATCAAACCAAAAGATTAGGTGCCACACCTATTTCTTCTATTGGGGGAACCTAAAGTGGGTATAAGACAGTCCCCCAGATGGCTGGGGGTCAGACTGTGGAACATTCATTGCTGTAAGCAGCAGATGCAATCCCTGGAGAAGGGTAGGTATGTTCCCAATTGGTGCTGGTTACTTTTCAGGAGCAGAAAAGAGCTGTTGGTCAGAGTTTGCACAGGAAGGAAAAAGGATTGAAAGCATGCAACGCCCCACTTCTTCCTGTGAGCTAGTTCCTGCCCAAAGTTTGGCAAAGGGTTGAGTATAATTATAGGGGTTCAATAATGTTTATATAGAGACTATTACTTTAACAATTTATAATATGCTTGGTTTCTTTCTTTCTTAGATGCCTTGTTTTGTTCCTGAGAAGCGAAACTGAAGAAGGCCTGTGATGACAGGAACTGCTGATAAGAACTTAAAAGATGGCTCAATATTGAACTGTCTTATCTAAACCAGTCTGAAGTAGAACTGTCATGGCGGTGTCCACTTCCAGTTCCACTTTCTATCAGTCACACACATTTAACGGTTTGTTTATTACTAAGATGATATGAATTCTGATTGGATTAACTATGCGATCACACTTAGATAACGCCTAGAATACACTTAAAACACACCTATATCTTATGCATATGACTATAAAATTGTATAGCCTGTAGATGTAACCTTAGAAACACTTTCACTTTACTTGCTTCATAGTAGCGGAGAACTGTGTATTGTATTTCTCCACTGCGGTGAATAAACGCACCTTATTTTTTTTCCAAATTTGGACTCACGGTCTCATCTGGAAGGTCTTGTTTGAAGACTTCCTAACTGGATTTAACAGCTGGTGCCTGTGCTTAGATTCAGTTCCGGTGGACTCCCGACCAGAGAGACATGTGAAACCCGTGGTGGGCAGAACCAGAAGCCACGGTAAGAAACCTTTATTCTTCCTTATTCTGCCTGCCACGGCAAGTACCAGTCAGTGTCTGAAGTCTATTGACTGAAGTCTCGAGTTTTTTCTAGATGAGATGGTGAGATAAAATGAATGCAAACTAGAGTAATGTTAATGCTACATTGTTTGACCCAAATAACTCCACTTTATATAATTCTTTTTGGTAGACTGCTGATGTTTTGTTTTTATACTTGGGGTGTGGATAGATTTACGAGACCTGTGAAAAGGTCTGACCAGAGGACTGTAGTGGTATAATAGCCTGTATGTGGCTACATGACAGCCTGTGTAGCAAGTGTAATAAAGTGCCATTTGACGGCTACTGTGTGTGGCCTGGAGAAATTTTTTTTGGGTGACGACACACAAAATGTAGTAGGGACTCAGAGTGAGGACTCTAAGAATGGGAGCACGACTCTCCCATGGAGCTCTCAATGCCCTGAGAAGTAAAAAAAAATGGCACAAGTAAACTAAGTCCTTTGACAGAAATGACAGACAGATATGGCCAGTGGTTAAGAAATGACACCAAAACTATTATAGGGTGGATAAAATTAGACCAGATCCAATTCCAGCAGAAGGAATTTAAGACTTCTCAATTTGGGTCTGTGTGTGTGCTAATTGCCATGGCAGAACTGGATAAGGGGATTAAATGTGTACAGTATTGGATTTTTGAAAGTATGCAACTTGATGGAACTTTAACTAGTTATGAGGCTGTCAAAGTTTTTCTAATACATATCACTGATGGGCCTAGCAAAAAGGAATTGGACTAGGCAATGCAAGTGTTATCTACATTTTTAAGAAATGGAAAGATATTTGAACGAAACCTGTCAGATAGTTGAAGCTTTACATTTGTCCTGGGACAATGTAAGTCGTAGATGAAGCAAGAGAGGCAAAGGTAAAAGGGAATGGGAAGAAAGTGAGGATGAGGACAGTGATTGTGACTAAAAAGAAATAGTAGAGACAAAGACCCTTCCTTTGTTGTAAAGGCCACCCCAGGCTCATCCCTTAGTGTCTTTTTTTTATCCAGAAAAATGTTTATTAAAGATATAACAAAGCATTACAAGTTGCCAGTATTGCATTAAATTGTGAAAATGTCACATTAGCCATCAATCATCCCTTAGTGTCTCCATCTCCTACAGCACCCTCTCATTCATTATCCTCTTCCTCCTCCTCCTCCAAGTCACCAGGTACACACTGTACCTAATGTTGCAGGGCAAGGACTTTATAGGGGGCCATGAGGGACCTAGAGGTTATAGCTGCCCAAGAAGAAAATGAAGCTGAATTAGGCTTAAGATACAGTGCCTATCCTGTTTGCATAATTACTAATGCAAGACAAGGACAGGATGGTGTACAACCACCGATAATTACAACAAGTACTAGTAACCAGCCCTTCTCTCCAGGAGAGATGTATGCTCTTACAAGGGACATTCCACACCCCTCTAAAGACAAAGCTGTCTTTATGCAAGAAACAAATTGAAAGAAACTCAGGATTTACGCTGGGCAGATATGGCTCAATTGCTGCAATTAGTCCTTGGGTCTGCTGACTTAAACAAAATCACACAGAAAAGTGCAGATGACAATGCCAATGTCACTGTGTGCCCCACAGGCAGGGGAAACAAAGATAAGACAACCGACGCACTAGAAAGAAAGTGGACCGAATGTTGTAGAATTATTGAGTGGCCCTCGCACAACAAATCAAGTGGCTTGATGGATGTCAGACAAGAAAAGGCTGAGAATGTTTTTGATTTTTTAAACGTGTCCAATCCATGGCAGAGACAGTAGGAGTTGATGTGACTGACCACACTAATATTACTGCCATGGATTGTAAGAATGCTGTTGTGATGGGACTTAAAGAATCAATAAGGAAATGATTAATGGCAACAAAACCAGAATGGAGGGGTTTTGAATGGGCCTTGCTGAGAGAAGTGTGCAGTAGCATTGAAATCCAGGAAGAGGACAGAAAAGACAAAAGGCTTAATGCTTTTCTAACTCAAGATGGTGGTCAAGGAACTAATGTTTTCCAAAGAGAAACCAGGAAATGCTTCAATTGTGGCAAGATTGGCCATCTTGCCAGGAAATGTAGACTACCTGACAGACGTAGCAGAAAAAGGAGAGAAAGGATGATAAATGACAGCATGAACTTTCCGAGCATCTCTGAGATGGATGGTAAAGACGCTTTTGTAACATTACGCTTTCCACAATTAACAGACTAGGAAATTTTATGTATAGTTTATTCTGGCTCCGCTTGGACTATAATTCAAATGTCCCGCCTACCAAAAGACATCCCCCTTACATCTGAGCCACTAGAAGTTGGAGTAGGAGGAAAGTCTACCCCTCTCAAGGAAACACCCCATGCAAATTGGGATTGGAAGCCACAATATGTTTCGTAATCTGCTTTTCTCAGATACTGTACCATGCAATTTACTGGAAGGAGACATACTGAGTAGGTTACAAGCCTGTATACAGTATAAACCCAACGGAGTAGAAGTATACGTCGGCGAATTAGATAAAGAAATGTGTGTTGACAGCAATGGAATTAGAGGAAGAGATTGAAGGTAATATTTCACCTGAAATTGTTGCTCAAATACCTGATACTCTCTGGACCAAGGGACAATATGATGTAGGTCAGGGGTAGGCAACCTGTGGCCCCTCCAGCTGTTGAAGAACTACATTTCCCATGAGGCATTGCAAGGCTGACGGGTACAATTACTCCCAGAGGAGTAGGTCTTCTACAAGTCCCTCCGGTTAAAGTAAAAAGAAAAGCAGGAGCTCAAATTCCATGCTTACTACAATATCCATTGTCACCAGATTCACTCGCCCGTGTATGAGTACAAATAAAATAATTACTTGAAGCCGGTGTCAAAGAAAACGGAGAGTAGAGCACAGACACCATTGTTTCCTATAAAGAAAAAAGGTAAAAAAGGGAGAAAAGCCAGTATATCAAATGGTACATGATTTAAGGGCCATCAATCAAATCATCGAATAAGACACTCCTGTTGTCCCAAATCCCAATACTTTGCGCAATGATGTCCCTACAGGAAAACGGGTGTAAACCGTAATAGACCTGGCAAATGCTTTCTTTAGTGTCGCCCTGGATGAAAAAAGCCAAAACCTCTCTGCTTTCTGGTTTCAAGGAGAAATGTATACCTGGACAAGAATTCCACAAGGAATAGTTTCCTCTTCAAGTGAATTCTCAAAGGCCATGATGACAATCCTAAACATGTGGCAACCAGCCCATGAAGGCACAGAGATCAAGGTGTACATGGATGATATCTTATTATGTGCAGACACAAAAGAATATTGTGAACAAGACTCTCTTTCTCTGTTGAAATATCTCAGTGAACACAATTGTAGTGTGTCAAAAGAAAGGGTCCAGTGGTGTAAGCCTCATATGGCATTCCTTGGCCACTGTCTAGGCCCTGGAACCAAACACATTGACATTGAAAGAAAATGGACAATAACTAATACCTCTCAGAAGAATCACAAACAGCTCAGAGAATTTCATTGGGATGGTGTCATATGTGAGACAGTGGATACCAGATGCAAACACCAAATTGAAACCCTTGTATACTGCACTGAGCACACCCTTTGAATGAATGACGGAATTGGAGGAGGTCTTCAGTCAGTTAAAAGCTGATATCCAGGTCGTGCCTGCTCTCAAATTGCCTGATTAAAACAAACCCTTCCAACTGTATTGCTCTGTCAAGGGAGCCACAGGCAATGGAAATCTTACACAGAGGTCACCATCAGGAAAACACATAGTGGCCTATGAAAGCGTAATACTTGACCCAATCCTCTAGGGAACACAAACCTGTGTAAAAGCAGTTGCAGCTGCCACATTACTAGTTGAGAAGGTTGCCATTGTGAGGATGAATCAGCCTGTCAGGGATCTAGACGAGCTTTGCGATCCCGCACGCTTATGCGCACGCGCGCACGGATTCAAATGAAGTTTCCCACAACCGTTCAGAGACGTGCACATGTTGTCAGAACCCAGAATCCGTCATAGCAGGAGGACTTTAGGACCCAGAATCTGTCAGAGCAGGAGGGCCCTAGGACCCAGTAGCTCTGTCAGCACATCACTTGGGCCTTTATAAGGAAGTCAGACCTTGGCTTTAACGCTGTCTGATCTGCAGCTTGTCAGTACCTGTACCTGCTTGCCGTTATCTGCTACCTGATCCGTTACCTGATTGACCTGGCTTGTTTTGACCACCCTGTCTTCTCCTACCCTGACCCGGCTTGTTTTGGATCCTGCTAACCTCTGCCTGCCTGATCTCCGTTGCCGAACCCAGCTTGCCTCTGACCATCCCCCGCATACCGATTCTGCTACTCCATTCATCTGTGATTGACCCGGCTTGCCTGACCATCCTCCTGCCTGCTTCTAAAGTCAGCTGTCTGCTGTCCTGTGCCCTGCATCTAGCTGCTGTGATTGCTGTCTGCTGCTGCTGTTCCTGTTTCCAGCTGTCTGCTGTCCGGTGTTACCAGCTCCACTCCAGCATCCAGTTTCCTGCTGTTTTCCAGAGGCACTCCTACCTCGCTGGACTCACGTGACCACTGTTCCCATTCCAGTGGGCTCTGAGTCAGAGCTGTATGAGAGGTCTTCTCCTACAAAAGACAGGCTCCACTCGCTCAGGTACGTGGTTCATTACACAGCCTCTCAGTCTACACAACACATGCAGCAAAAGAAATCTTAAAAAGAGCAAGGTCCAAACATGTCATCAGCAAGGCTGAGCAAGTATGAAGCAATCCTGCTTGAATCAGGAGAAATAGAAGTGAAAAGATGCACCACGACCAATCCTGCTAGCTATCTCCCAGAGAGAGAAGACCTCGAAGAGGAGGGTGACCACAATTGCTTGGAACTCATGGAAGAAGAAATGCAGAAAATCTCCCCAGTAAAGGACACTCCTCTTGAAAATCCTGATCTGATCCTGTTTGTAGACGGTCCACATCTGTAAGATGGAGTGCCAAGAATGGCATAGGTGGTGACAACATTGGAGGAAGTGATGGACTCCCAACTACTCCATCACTTTTGGCGCAGGTTGCCGAGTTAGTAGCACTCACCAGAGCCCCGGAAGCCGCAAAGGATCAATCAGCCAACATCTATACTGACAGCAGGTATGCGCTAGTAGTAGTAGTACATGATTGAGGACCCATATGGAAGAACAGAAGATTCATAACTGCTGCAGGAAAAACAATTAAAAACTGGAAATATGTTCAAGAACTTTTTTAAGCAGCCACTCTCCCAAAGGAAGTAGCCATCCTTAAGGTCAAGGCACATACTGGAGATCAAACCTTGGAAGAAAAAGGAAACCAGCTGGCTGATCATACTGTCAGAAAGACTGCAGACACCCCAATGGAAGCAATCATGACACTAATTACTGATTTTGCTAAGGAAGAAGAAGATGCCCGTAAAAGATTGGCGGAAAGAAGAGAACAAATACAGAAAGCAAAGGAACTGATTAAGAAATTGCAAGAATCTGCACCTGATTGGTATGAAATCATGGGAAGGGACGGAGCAAAGACAGACCAAGATGGGCTCTTGTACAAGGAGAATGCAATACAAGCAGAGAAGATGATCATGTAACAAGCCCATGGCCCCGGTCATGTAGGCTCTAATGCAATGGAGAGAAAGATAAAAAAAGGCTGGGTGGTCTATTCGATACTCCAGAAACGCATGTCAAGACTTTGTTAAGGGATGCATAATCTGCGCTAAAACGAACACAGGAAAACCGACCAGAGTAACACAAAGACATTTAGCTAAGCCACTTTTCCCTTTCCAAAGACTTCAGATTGATTACATCCAATTGCCTAAATCAAGCCAAAATCAATATGTTTTGGTGTGTGTGTAGACATGTTTTCGGGCTGGATAGAAGCCTGGCCAGTGACTAAAGCAAATGCCAAAACAAACGCAAAGATGCTCCTTTCAGAAATAACATGCCATTTTGGAGTCCCTGAAACCATTGAGAGCGATAGCGGAACACATTTCACTGGACAGATCATGCAAATTATATGCATGGACTTCATCTGAATGATGGGAGGAGTGTAGAGCCGAGGGAGACGCCGCCCTAGGGACCGCCCCGCTCCTACTCCTCCACGCCGACAAGCAGGACGCCGGGACGCTCGTATCGGAGATGACCCGCACCAAACATCAAAGCCGCCGGTGAGAGAGGCGGCTAGTGCAGAGTCATCAGAGCGGAGAGGCGGCCACGGCTCCATAAGTGCAGCGAAGGTATGCCGAGAGGGGGACGGAGTCTGGAAAGCCCCCCCCCTCCCTGTGATGCCTAGGAGAGGAAGCTAGGCAAGAGGCGGACAGTCGACTGCAGCGGTGCGGGAGAGAGGAGACCCCAGACCCCCTCCCCAACGAACCTCTGAAAACGCGCTGGAAAGCATTTTCTACCTGGAGGAGAGAGAAAGGAAGGACCCAGAGCGTGGAGTGGTAGATATAAAAAAACTAGATGTTGAATGACTGTGCAGGATTAAATATCTACATGATTATGTGACTATATGCGATATTAAGACACACAGGGGGAACTAGCTCAGGACATTGACGATATCAATAATATATATGTTCACCCGCTGACTGTTGCTGCCGCTCTGAATGAACCAGTGTTCTCCCCTATCCAGGTTTTTGATTTTTGATTGTTGCTGTTTCTTTCTGCTCTGATTACTGCCGGATCAATGGTGAAGTTTATATACTATATTTGTATCAATACCAGAGAATAAAAAAACTGGTAACTGGAAATATTCCACCCCCCCCCGCCCTTTGCTGGGTATAATTCTGAGCTTAAGCACAGGACCCAAAGCGCAGGAAAAGGCGGGGTAGATAAGGGTGAAAAGGGTGGATTGGACCATAGGAAGATATTTAAAAGCAAAAAGAGCCTGAAAAAGTGTGGACTATAGGCGATTCTATAGATAACCCTAATAAAGGTGTATGAGCGGCTCATGCAGTCACCATTAGATAAGATGTATAGAAAATGAACAAATTCCAATAGACCTAAGGCCCTCTCCCCCCCCTCCCCCCCCCGGTTGAGAGAACATAACCCTGAATGGAAAACCCGCGTCCGAATGGAGGAGGACTAGAACGGGGAGTAGCAGGGAGAGTATTTGACTTACAGCCCCCTCCTCAGCCTCCACCCCCTTCACCCCCTAGATAGATGAAGAAATGAGGGGTAAAACAACTAAAAGTACAACGAGCAGAAGCAATACTACAATAGGGAGCCCAGTGGGAATACGATATTTAGCAACAGAAGTAAATAATTCGGAGAATCAGAACAGCCCAATTAGGGAAGAAGAGGGAAGAGGATCAGCAAAAAAGCAGGGAACCTCAGGAAGCAAAATAAAGAATACAGAAAGTACCCCACCGGGAAAAGAGAAGATTCAAACCCTAAAAACATCCAAAACACGTGGAGAGGATACAAACACAAAGAAAAAAGGAACAGGAGGCCAAACTTCAAAAGTAGAAAAGATGGAGGAATCACCAATAAACCCCCTACAAATGAAAGAACTGTTGACAGAGATGCTAACAAAGATGGAGTTCTCACTAAAAGCAGAGATAGCAGCAGTGAGGGGAGATATAGGCCATATTCTAACAAGAGTGGAGGAAGTAGAAGAAAAGCTGGAGGTACAGGATCGCAAAATGGAAGAATTGGACAGAGAAGTAAAAGCACTACAGAGGATGAATAGGGATATAGTATACAAACTGGAAGACCAGGAAAATAGAAACCGAAGGAAGAACTTGAGAATAAGAGGGTTAAAAGAAAAATACAAAGAAGAGGAGTTGGAAGGAGTGGTGAAAAAACTTTTCAACCCGATCCTAGAGAGAAAAGAAGATGAAGAGATGAAGATAGACAGAGTTCATAGGGCCAATCGACCGCAACCTAGAGAAGATGAAGCCCCACGGGATATAATTTTCAGATTTCACCATGTGAGGGGAAAAAACAAAAATCATGGAGAAAACAAGAAAGATGGAGAAAATAACGTTGGAGGGAGAGGAACTGCAGATATATTCTGATCTGGCAGCAGATACACTAGCAAGACGGAGAGTGCTCAAACCTCTAACCGAACACATGAGGAAGTCTGGCATACTGTACTGGTGGGGTTTCCCAGCCTGTCTAAAAGGGAAAAAGGACGGTCGAACAGCAGTAATGAGGTTTCCGGAAGACCTGAAAGAATTTTGCGAGAAACTGGAAATCCAACCACCACCACTCCCTGAATGGGAAGAAAGAACTCTCAAAGGGGTAGAAAGCTCAGATGAAGGCAGATGGAGACGGAAGGGGGGGAGGGGGAGAGAGAGGGGAGTCGAGAGATAAATGGAAGAAAAGAGAAAAGCAAGAAAAGCAAGAGGGAGACAGGGGAATTAAGCAAGCAAAAACAAAAACAAAATAAGGAGAAAAAGGGAGGAAGGGGAGAGGGGAGGGGTGGGGAATGGGGTGGGGGGGGGGGGGGAAAGGTAAGGGGTGGGGAGGGGAGAGGGGAAGGAGGGAAAAAGAGGAATAAAACAAAA
>BLSH010286071.1:287058-300054 GCA_018402905.1 Glandirana rugosa | reverse complement strand
CCCCCCCCCCCCCCCCCCCCCCCCCCCCCCCCCCCCCCCCCCCCCCCCCCCCCCCCCCCCCCCCCCCCCCCCCCAATTTCCCTAAAAGAAAAAAAGATAGAAAAGAAAAAACACATGACCCATGGAGAAAATAAAAATAGTTACATATAATATTAGAGGCATGAACTCCCCAGAAAAAATTTATAAAGTCAATAAAGAACTACAATATTTAAAAGGGCAGATAATTTGCTTACAAGAAACACATATATCCCATATATCAGGACTAAGCCTAAGATCGGCCCAGTTCCCTAACTGGTACTACGCTGACTCTCCATCAGGGAGGTCAAAGGGAGTAGCCATTGGATTTAGTAAAGACATAGCGTTTAAAATAATAGAACTGAAAACAGATAGGGAAGGGAGATATCTGTTCGTGAGGGGGACTATAGACAACAAAGAGTGGACCTTTGCGAATGTGTACGTTCCAAATAAAAGACAGGAGGTATTTCTCAGAAAGACCTTAAATAAATTAGAAGAATTTAAAGGTGGACACCTGGTATTGACAGGGGATCTAAATTTAGGTATGGATCCACAGATGGATGTAAGGGGACACTCAAGGTGTAGGAACCCTCATGGACAGAATAGCATGAGGAAATTAATTGAAGAACATCAATTGATAGATACATGGAGGATGTGCAACCCCGACCTGAAAGATTACACATATTATTCGGCAGTACATGACACATACTCCCGATTGGATTATGTGTTTATAGAACACTATACGATTCCGATGGTGACAGGAGCTAAGATTGGAGCAGTTACAGTCTCGGACCATGCTCCAGTACTAGTGAGCATAGAAACAGGAATAGAGACAAGAGGAGAAAACACCTGGAAGTTAAATGAAGCCCTAATAAAAGACCCAAAGATAGTAGACAGGGTGAGGGAAGAATTAAACAGCTTCTTTGAAATTAACGATACACCAGAAATATCAAGATCAACCCTGTGGGAGACACAAGGTTTATATACGAGGGATCCTGATGAAAATCGGAGCAGAAAAAAAAAAAAAAGAGAAAGACGAGCCAGAATGGACACCCTATATAAAGAAATCCAGGAAATAGAAAGGCAAAACAAAGAAAAAGGAAGGTCAGATGGAATAGAGATGCTTAAAGGGAAAAGGGAGGAGCTAGCGGACCTGATGGAAAAAGATAGAAGAAGAGTAACCCACCTAGTAGAGAAAGATAAATATCAATGGGGAAATAAATCAGGGAAGTGGTTAGCTAGAAGAGTAAGGGAAAAGAAGACCCAAAACTTTATCCCAAAAATTAAAAATGAGGAAGGCAAGGTAGCTTACTCTACAACAGAGATAGCAAAAGTGTTTCAAATGTACTACAGCAAATTATATAAAGTAGAGGGGATAAAAAGTAAAAAAGAGAAGGAACGGGATGTTGAGGCAAATAGGGAATACCTAAAAGAACTGGGACCAGCGAGGACCTCAAAAGGAGATTTAGACCAACTGGAAGAACCCATCTCAGAAGTAGAAATAAAGAGAGCAATAAATAACATGCCGCAAGGGAAGAGCCCGGGTCCAGATGGGTATACGGCCCAGTATTATAAAAAATTTCAGGAGATTTTGACACCAAAGCTGTGGGAGTATTTCAATAAGGTAATAGAAGGGGAAGAAATAAGAAAAGAGGCGTTAAGGGCACATATAACACTCATAGCAAAAGAAGGAAAAGACCCAGTATTGCCAGAAAGCTATAGGCCAATATCATTAATAAACCTGGATATGAAAATATTATCAAAAATCCTATCAGAGAGGTTGAAACGAGTTCTCCCGGAATGGCTGCACGAAGATCAGACGGGGTTCGTACCGGGAAGAGAGGGTAAAGACAACTGCTTGAGGACACTGTTGACCCTACAGACAAAGGATAGAAGAGAAGCCCCAGTCGTACTCATGTCAATAGATGCCGAAAAAGCGTTTGACAGAGTCGACTGGGGCTTCATGTGGGAAGTGCTGAAATGGTACGGGATTAAAGAAAAGATGAGGAGATGGATCTCGGCCTTTTACAATCAACCAGAAGCGAGGGTGAGAGTGAATGGGGGACTATCCCCAACAGTGGAATTATTTAATGGGACGAGACAGGGGTGCCCCCTCTCCCCGATCCTGTTCGTATTGACCCTCGAGCCCCTGTTAGAGAAGATGAGAAAAAACAGGGAGATCAGGGGGATAGAGATCGGGGAGGAGGAACACAAAATAGCTGCATATGCAGATGACGTTCTGCTATATATAAAGGAGCCGAGTAATACAATCCCAAAAATTATGGAAGAATTGGAAAGGTATGGGAAACTATCAAACTTTAAAGTAAATATGACAAAAACAGAGATATTAAATATCTCCTGTCCAAGAAAGGAGAAGGAAGAGATCTAAAAAAAATACCCTTTCAAATGGCAACAGAAAGAAATGAAATATTTAGGAGTAAAATTGACTGTCCTAGAAAGAGAACTATATGTAGCAAATTATGTGCCATTATTGAATAAATTAAAAGAACAGATAAAGAAACTAGGAAGGGCAGGCCTGTCATGGACTGGAAGGATAGTGGCTGTGAAGATGTATATACTACCAAGAGGATTATATATATTCCAGATGGTCCCTACCATAGTGCCAGAGGACTTCTTTAAAAAACTAAGAACAATGACCTTAAAATATATATGGGGTAAGAAACACTACAGAATTGCCTACACAACATTAACGAGAGGTAAAGAAGCAGGGGGCCTAGCAGTTCCGGATTTCAAAAGATATCACCAAGCAGTAATAATAGCACGAATCACAGAGTGGATACACAATAAAGGAGATAAAAGATGGGTTAATATTGAGAAAACACAAAGTAAGGCAGATTTAGGGAAAATAATATGGATACCTAAAAAATTTAGAAAGCTGACTAGTAACACGCACACAATCACAAAAAACACGCTAAAGGTCTGGGACACAATAAAAGATATGGATGGGAAAATAACAGCCCACTAATTCCGTTATTGAACACAGATTTCTTTAGACCAGGAAAGAAGGAGTATATGTACTTTAGTCAATGGGCAAAAAAAGAAGATCTAACCCTAAAAGATGCAATGGTGGGGAATAGAATATTCACGTACGAAGAAATAGTAAAAGCATGGGGGAGGAAACCACTGGATAGATGGAGATACACACAAATAGCGCACTTCACACAGGCACTTACGCAACCCTTGAGAGGGATGGAGGAAATGAGACAGATAGAGAATTTACTTCACTCATCACAAAGCACAAAAAAGGGAATCTCAAAAATATATAAAATTCGGACACAAGAAGCTGACCCTGAGATGCCAGCATATATAAAGGAATGGGAGAAAGAAGTGGGGAAAGTGCAGGTAGGGAAAGAGATGGGAAAAATTTTGAAATTAATAAATACATTGGCAAGAGATCAAGGGACAAATGAAATGAATTACAAATTAATAGCACATTGGTATAGGACACCCCAAAGACTAAGGAGGATAAATAGGGAGGAATCCCCCAACTGTTGGAGAGGATGTGGAAATATTGGCACCTTTGCACACATGTGGTGGACGTGCCCAAAAATAATAAATTACTGGAAGGAGATTATTGAGACAATAAATAAAACAACAAAAAAACAAGTAGAGAATGAGGCATGGGAATGTATGTTCCACGCAACAAAAGAGCCGATAAAGGAATATAAAAATACACTGGTCCCGCTGCTTCTGAACGCAGCAAAAAGCCGGATACCGAGAAAATGGAAAAACCCTGAGCCCCCGACCTTGAAGGAATGGATAGATAAAGTAGAGTGGATGAGGAAGATAGAAAGAGCTATCTCTATAGAGGAAGATGCCCTAGATAAATACCAAAACAAATGGGGAAGATGGGAGAAATATAAAAGAGAAAAAGAGAAGGAAGTAAGCATGGAATAAAAGAAAGGGAAAGGGAAATAGGGAAAGGGAAGCAGGGAGTGGGAGGAGGGGGTGTAGGATGAGGGGAAAATTAAAAACCTCTGGAGACGGAGGGGTGGGGTGTTTGGTTATTTTTCTCTTCTGATAATGGAGATACGGTTTTTGTAAAAATAAAGAAAATGAAAAAATGTGGAAAAATTTCAAAAGAGAGAGAATACCACAATGATGAGACAAAGCTATCACCTACCAAGTATCTCTTTTTCTTGAAGGACAAGGTGAGAGAAAACTGGAAAAGAGAACAAGATAGAGGAAGAGGCAGTCTCTGAGAGGTTTAAAAAAAAAAAAAAAAAAAAAATATGCATGGACTTGGGAATTGAGCAGGCCTTTCATACCCCCTATCACCCTCAAAGTTCAGGAAAGGTAGAAAAATATAATGGGATTATTAAAATCAGGCTAGCTAAACTAATGCAGGAAATGAGGCAGGGTCAGTAAATAAACAGTGGCCATAACTGTTTCCTCTGGTTCTTTAAAGTGTCAGGACTACCTCTACTTGTAAGTATGAGAACTTGTGCCCTTATGAAATTTTGTTTGGGGGCCCACCTAAGGCAGGGTTGTATTTACCACACCAGACTGCTGTAATGTATAATGACCTTGCTTCTTATGTAATTGCCTTACACAAGCAACTAACTGCTATACCCAAGCTTGTTTTTGATTCAATCCAGATCAAGTAACTGGAACATGTGATTTACAGCCAGGTGATTGGGTCCTAGTGAAAGAACACGTGAAGGTGCCCTTGAGATCAAAGTTTGAAGGACCCTACCGAGTGCTCCTGACAACTGCCACAGCTGTAAAGTTGGAGGGAAAGCAGACGTGGATACATGTCAGCCATTGCAAGAAAGTACAGCCAACTTTAAAAGATGAGTAAACTACTGCAATGCCTTTACTTGATCTTAGTAGTCATTTCTATAGAGGAGAACCAACTGTACAAATTACACACGATGGCAGGCAGAAGGGGTAACTTGAGTAATTGCCAAATCTGTTCACATAGGCCAGACAATTCAAAAGGCATACACCTGGTACCCATTCCCATTCATTTAACCACCTAGACAACTGTATCCTTATGGGCCAAGCCAGACATTGGCCTTAGTCAGGCCCCAGACATGAAACCCATTTACCTTCACTCTGATTTTAAACAATACAAAGCTGCCCAAATACCAATAATTCTAGACATACCACAAATATTCTATTATGAAAATACATCTTATGCTAAAAATAACCTAAGGCCCTTGGGAATTTCTCCTTGTTCAGCAGCTACAAAATGGGGCTGATTTACTAAAGGCAAATCCACTTTGCTCAAGTGCACTGCTAGTGCTCCACAAGTGCACTGCTAGTGCTCCACAAGTGCACTGCTAGTGCTCCACAAGTGCACTTGGAAGTGCAGTCGCTGTAGATCTAAGGGGAAGACCTCAAATGAGGGGAAGCTCCGCTGATTTCATCATCCAATCATGTACAAGCAAAAATGCTGTTTTTTATTTTCCTTGCATGTCCGCCTCGGATCTACAGTGACTGCACTTCCAAATAAACTTAAAACACACCCATATCTTATGCATATTCATGACTATAAAATTGTATAGCCTGTAGATGTAACCTCAGAAACACTTTCACTTTACTCACTTCATAGTAGCTGAGAACTGTGTATTGTATTTCTCCACTGCAATGAACACACCTTGTTTTTTTCCCGAATTTGGACTCACTGTCTCATCTGGAAGGTCTTGTTTGAAGATTCCATATTTAACAGAGTCAACCAGAAAGATAGAGGCTACTTTGCAATTAGTGGCATTACTGGCCTCAGTGACACCAAGTGCTACACTAGCCTCAGGAAAATGAATAAATGTCCTAACACAGCCCTTATACTGCATGCAGTGTACTCACTCCTGGTATGCCACTGCAGCGCTTTTGCAGTGAGATCACCTATGTTTTAGGCAATTGGGAAAATTGCCCTCATTGGCTGACTGGAGAGACTTCCACAATTTAACGCCCAGCTTGAATCATTTGTAAATGTTGAAGAAAAATGTAAAGTCTTTACATGAAAAATACAGCAGAGCTGGAAAAGACCTTCAAATTCCTAGAGGCCATTAAACTAAACTAAGAAGTCCAGTTATAGGAGGTGTTACATTCTCTAGGAGCACAGGCCTACAGTTTTTGTGGCTAGTGTCCAATCTTCTTGGAGGCTGTAGTATAACCCATGGCTCTTGCATAGGAAATACCCTATCTCTCGATGGATAATAATACAGAAAATAGAGCTATTCACTGGTTAAGTAACCAGCGTCTGCTGGTCCTTAAAGTGGTATTTAACTCAAAATCAAAAACCTATCATATTGCAGCTTACCATTTAATTAGATGTGGTGGCTGCATCAGTTTTCTTTTCTTTGGCCTTTTCCCTCCGTTTTCACCTGGTGATCCGGTCAGTACTACACCTTCTGAATTAGAGAGACAACTCTTGAGGAATAAGAACACGAGGCACAGCAGACAGCACCATTGTCATTTGAGTAAACAGTATTTCCTTTTATGATAAAGGTTTTGCATGAATAAAAGCTGGAGACTGGGCAGGACAGCCAAACAGCTCAGGCGGCTCTGTGAATGTGAGAGGAGGATGGCTGGACCAACTCCTCTAAACATGAAGAGATTTAACAGAGAACCTGGGAGTGACCACGTTGGAGGTATACAATATATGTATAGCTATCTGCTGATGGCTGCCTTTTTAGTTTGTTTCTATTGAATTACAATGGAAGGTGCTTTTTTGATGAGCTTTTGAAAAGTGAACCAAAATGCAGCATGCAGGACTTTTCAAAACGCAGCACAGCAATGTGAAAAGTCACATAGGATTTTTAAAGGAAAACAATTTTGATGAGCTTTTGTCACGCTAGAAAGGTGCTTTCTGAATCAACAAATGCACACCAGTATGAAAGGGCCCTTAATTTTGCTGCCAAAAATGTTGCTACTACCTTAAGGTTGATGTTTAGAAATGAGAATGGTCTTTAACTGAACCAATTTGTAAGCTGTTGACCTAGTTTGGCGATTATGGTCATAGCAGCTGAGACACAGTTCTGCTAAAATTTATAATCCCTATTTCCAGAAGGTATGGCCTATTTGGATGGGATTACACGATTCGGTCTTAGATTTTTAGTCATATTGGCTTGTAAGAAGTATTGTGTGATCCATTTTTTCAGCTAGCATTGTGCCTGGTTTGCCTTTAAATACAATTTCTATGTGCATTTATTTTATTTTTTTTAATGGAACTGTGGCAGTGTGGTACCCCAACAGGGTGATGTTGACGCAGGATACTCAACCAAGCAGGTTGAGGGGTTCCAGGGGCTTTGCTTAATTGAGAGGAAACTAGCTTTTCAATTTCCTCATTGTTTAGAAAAGTCCACATTGGGACCTGGAGTCTGGAGATTTATTAACAATCCAGGTGGGATGAAGTCTCCAATCCTGGATCCAGATTTTCAGAACAGTCAACACACTAATTGGTCAGGTGTGTGTTGGCCTTTTTGTAGACACCTGACCATGGTTCTGGGCTCCACCCTCTCGAGGAATCCAGGCGTGCAAAGTGAGAAGCCAAAGAGTGCTTGTGTGCACTGTGAAAGCCAGGGGACCCAAGCCTGAGGGTCAGAGCAGAGAGTGGCTGCTATCTATATGGACAGCATTTGCAAGGAAATAGTCTGTACGGGGCTGGTACAAGGATTATTGACACCCTAGGCGAAACCTCAGTTTTCCGCCCCATTGGCCCCACCCCTAACTCCACCCCCTTTGCCCTACCCGTGTGACAGGAGACAGCGATATACAGGAAGCATCGGCTCTGCTTCCTCTAGCGCTGGCTCCAGTGCTGCTCCTCTAATTAGACTACCAGTCAGACGGAGCAGCTGCCTGAGACCTAAATGCAATTAGCAAAAAAAAAAAGGCTTAATAGACAAAGCCAAAAAAGTTACTTTTCAGGTCAAAAGTGGCTTACACTACTGCTTTTAGTAAGCAAAATATTAAACCTATAAAAACAGCATTTATCTGCATCTCCACAGCCTTGTAAATTTGAGGTTTTCAAAAAAAATACCTTCCCTAAGGCTGCATTCACACGCATCATATGACCGGCACCAAAAAACGCGGTGCGGTTCTGCCAGGATTGTCGGGTTGTAAATCATGCTGCAAGCGTGCCAAATCGCATTGTGTGAAGCTTGTTGCCCAAAAAACTTCAGGATTATCTTTTGGGCGACATGCTTCATGCGATGCACTTTGCTGCAATTGCAGTGCGATTTATTGTGCAACAATCAAGACAGAAGGGCACTGTGTTTTTAGGCCATTCATATGAATGCCATCTGAAATACTTGGAAAATATAGCTGCTTTAAGAGCATGTATATTTTGATCCAAAGCATAAAAGTGAAAGCTGTAGTCCTTTGACTGCTTCCCATCAACTGACATTACCTTTGAGCCAGACCTGTCACTTGTGTAGAGTCCAGTCATTCAGAGTAGGTAATGTTACTGACAATTCCCAGGAGATCAGTCTAGGATTAAGACTGTTCACATGCACTTTTCTCAATGCATGCTGTAAAATATGGCAATGTCAGCACTATAAAAAAAAAAAAAATAATGAGCGTTGACTATTTCATGTCTGCAAGAATTTATCATAGTAGGTGGAAGGATAAGGACTAGATTTGTGTCCAATCCCTCTCCCAAAAAGCCATAATGAAAGTTTCATTTTGCAACTGGAATTTCAGTTTAAGCCAACTTGTTAAGAATTTATCAATGTGACACCAACATTTGGCTATATAGTACCTGTGTCAGTTTGGAACAAAAAAACAAAAAACATTCTGGTAATGAAATGTTGCCACTGAAGATTAGATATTAATAATTTATCACAGTCAATTTCCAATAATAATACCAGTAATAACTAGAAAGACACATGATTGCAGGTTGAATTTACATTTTACTTCAAAAAAGGGGATGTACATACATAAGGGAACATTGGGGAGAAAACAGTTATGATAAATCATATCTGCTAACTGTATCTAGGTGCCAGTTTGGCTGGCGGTGGCAGTTTTATTCCTGCTGGCATACACTTGCTTACAATATTAACAGGATAGTGAGTAAAGGAACAGCTGAAACTGTATGGCCCAAAAGGAAATAATATATCATACACAGTGAGAGTTTGTAGAACACAGCATCATGTTTTCTTTTTTTTTTTCATTTAAATGACATACTCAACAGCAGGAAGGAGAGAAGTTAACAATTACTAACACTAGAATATTCAAATTTTTTATGTTATACATGTACAGCAACTAACTGCTTTACAAAAAAGCAAAATAATACAATATATTGTCACATGTATTTACAGTGTAGTAAATATACCTTTCTGTCAAATTTTACACAAAAAATATTTACAGATGAATTTACTGCATTAAAAAAGTAATGTTGCTAACACTTAAAAGTGACTTTCTGTGGTAAAGTCTGTTGCATAACATTGGATAACACATGCTTAAAGAGGGAGGGAAAAACTGCCTAAAATTGAATGTTAAAAACCTTACAGACTGCCCACACCCACCAGGAACAGAACATTACCCAGGCTTGCAAAACCATAAACCCATATATATAGACTGAAACCAATATGCACATCAGAGATTCAAACTGTTTATCAGATGTGTTTAAGGATAAATACATAGCAATAAACCATGAATGGTATATTATTCAGATAGAAAGTGGCCAACTAAGGTCTTTTTAACAAACATAAGAATACTTTTACAGGAATGACCAACCAGATTGTGCCTGTCATCTTTACACAGCAGATTTGTAGAGAGAACAAGTGTAGGTTTGCTATGGGCAGTATTTTTGCTTTTCATACAAACCAACAACAGTCCATATTTCTCACAATTATATGCTTTATCTGATTCTGATGGCAGAATTCATTAAAATATAACCTGGAAAATGCAGCTCAGAATTTTTTTTTTCTTTTTCTTAGGTACAGTTAAAGTTCCATCCAAAATGAAAGCACGCTTCAGAAAAACAATATTATTGTTCAAATATAGTGAGACTTCGGTCAAGCTTTTTACAGCAAAAGAACCACAGGAACAATTTAAGAATGTTGTAGAGAAAGGCATCATTTACAGTATTGTATACCTCAAACTGATTATTTTTTTTTTTAATATACTTCAATTCAAAATTATATTCTGTTGGTGCCTATATACTGTATTCTTTACTAAGCAGGTACAGAAAGGTATGCAATTGAAATGGTACACAGAACTATATAAATATACTTCCATGACACAAGAACTTGTTTGGTAGCATAGTATGTATAAAATGATCTACAATATTAGAAATGCACGTCTGTTAAAGTGGAAGTTCAACATAGAATGACTATGAACATTAGTGGCATAGTACACCTTATGAGTAAAATGACCCATGCAGATATGGGGCTCCAATATATTACAATGCATGGTGCATTTTTGCAAAATACAGTGTAATAAGAATGGCAAACTTGTAGGCCTCTGCTGGGCATCCCAGCAGCCTGGCCGATACACTCCTATATTTTTTTATAGCACTGAACAGAGCAGAGCTCCATGTGCACGGTGTGCTCTATCCCCAGTGCATGTGCAGTTTTGCTCACTCCAGTGGCTCAATGATGCTAGAATAGGGAAGGAGCACATAATATGCATGCGCCTCTCTTGGGGGGGGGGGGGGGGGTGAGTGGCACTATCATGCCGCTGAACAAGCATCTAAGCATTATTGTGTGCTGGAAGATACTAGGAACAAGTGAAGGTAAACTTGGGAGTATATCGGGTGGGTTTGAGGGGTGTCAGCAGAGACCTACAGATGTGCCAATCCACATTACTGCGTATTTTGCAAAAGAGAAAAAAAAGGCACGGTGCATTGTAATATACTTGGGCACCTTGTCTGCATTGGCTATTTTACTCATAAGGTGGAATATAATTTGTGATACATGCACTTGATAAATTGCATTCGTTTGTCCAGCAATCACTATTGAAAATAGCCAGCCATTAACAGCAACGCCATGCAACTCATGGTGCTGCTCAGGCTCCCCCCCCCTATATATTTGACCGCATCAGGGCATTTATGAAGAAGCATGACAGCATTTCCCAGTCAGGCTTTGCAATCACAAGATATCAAAATATTTAGGGGTTGGGAAGGGGATGGGCTGAGTTGCATTGTATTGTTGGTAAATGCTTGGCAGATTCCAATATTGACTGTTGGAAAACTGGAGTGCAAACAGAACTTAAACATGGTGCTATGGATTTATCAAAGTACGTGTATTATAGGGCTGTTTAATGTTCATAGAGTAATTTTAGGGTGAACTTAAACATAAGTTCAAGTAGACCTTTAGGGGACGACAAGAAAAAAGATTTTTTTCCCCGTCAGAGTGGGTCTATGGTCAAATAAGATTCCTCCAGCCAACCTCCTCCTTTAAAGTCATAAAAGGTTACAGAAGATGTGAACTACCTTTACTACCCCAAATTCACTTGCAGCCAGTTGCTATGACCTTTCCCTTTGGTGGGGATCACCTGGCCTAGGACTTTAGTCACAAGGCCACCCCTACAATCCAAACCAGTGGATTCAGCAGCAAAAAGTATTTAACTGTGTCAAATTTAATGTCTAAAAGGTTCATTAACGTGTGCTTTTTAGGCTCTTTGCAGGCAGCTCTGACTCTTGCCAATGTCAGGCCTGGTGTGTGCTTACCCAAATGGCTCAGCTTACACTTTGTGGAATGAAGCCGGGGTGTTGTGGCACAGTGACTGACTCAAACACTATGCACAGCATTCAGACCATGGCTTTTTGTGGTATTTCTATAGCTGAGAGGAACAGCCACAGCCAAAATGCTGCCTGTAAAAAACACTGCTCTGGATGCTCTTTACATTAAACCAGTAAGAATGAGGCTACGGTTGTGGAGTAACTTATTTGTGCATTGGGGGCAATACCAGCTTATTTCTACATTTATTCTTTATAAAATTAAATCATGATTTTAACTGAAGTGTTACCAACCCTGCTTTGCAAAAATATCCCAAATACACAATCAACCTGTCTCTTCTCAGCAACTTAGATCCTATATGTCAGAGCATGGAGCTGAAGAAAGACTGCTTGGTAAATCTGCAGCAGTTAAACTACCAGTTACCTGTGTAATTTCTTGACAGGCAGTTAGATATGGTGGTCATTTGTATCAGCAAAAAGATAAAAAAATGTAAATCAACACAAAACGATATGGGAACTATATATTCAAAAGCATCTCTGATGTAGATATTGAAGCCCATCAGTCTATTAGCAAAACATTTCTCCAAATGTGTTACTTCATTTATTTTAAAATGACTTCATTCCATACAGCAGCTCACATATTAAAGCTAGAAAAAAGGGAAAATAAAAAAGGTATTGTCCACAGATACCAGAGAAGCTGGGGCAACAGATTTACTTTTCCTTTCCTCCAGGTTTTTTTTTCCCCCCACTTGAGCTGCGCTGAGAATCCTCCATGCGTTTACATGTACGTTTTTGCACTGTCCATGTAAAGCCTTGTCCTTCATGTCATTAACACCAGCTACAGCTAAACAGGAGTACACTGGGATTTTGGCAGACTATTTTTTATATCAAGTTACATTCTTTTGATTATCTCACTAAATTTACATAAAGTCATTTAGTTTGAGGTGTCGATTTGTTTATATTACCATGTTTATTCACAACCCTAAATTATTAATATCGTGTATTAGACGTAAATTGGTATACTATTGCGCATAAAGTGTCTACATTTATTCACAGAATAAAACAACAAAAGACTGTAACACCAAAACAAAACAAATGTCAGGACCTTTTTATTTTGACACCTGTCTTTGGATAATACGTTTATCAGACGGTTTTAGGGTCACATGAGGACAAATCGACATCGACCACAATTACTGTACTTCCTGTTCCGAAATGTACCTGTCACGTTTTTGCATGTACATTTGCGTACCTCCTAAGAGTCGCGTCGAGTTCACCCCCCTTTTTTTTTGGACCTCCTTTCCTTTTCATTTAGACAACGGGGTCGAAGAGACCAT
>BLSH010286071.1:260885-287048 GCA_018402905.1 Glandirana rugosa | reverse complement strand
ATTTTGGCAGACTATTTGCATAATAGGTTTCTGTCCACAGTTTTATTTTTCCAGGACTGTAAACAAAACAAAACCACAATGTCAGAAAACAACAAAATAAGACACTTATTTACATCTGTGAAATACGCGTTATCATATGGTTAAATGCAGATTATGTGCTATAATTATTAAATCCCAACACTTATTTGTACCATTATATTTGTTTAGCTGTGGAGTTTGATTTACTGAAATACATTTAAATCACTCTATTAGTTTTCTTACATTGAACTATATTTTGTGTTTTCGTTTAAAGCCATTCTTGGTCGTTAAGTCCAAGATCTAAAGTTGTAGAATAGCATTCTAAGTAATTCAATTATACATGTGTTCAGCAGTAAATATATTTAAGCCCTAAATGCAAGCACCTAGATGTCTTTCCCTTTTGCTCAAAATTTGTCAAAAAGGATTGATTTCCTCTGAGTTAAGAATGTTCTGGACACGTGTCTAAAGCCCTGCGCAGCAATCGCCTCCCTTTTGCAAAGTAATCCGGTACATAGCATTATACCTTAAGATTTGCTGTAGTGACACATATCCGCAAGACAGTATCAAATGGTTAGTCAGTCATTTAATACTTCACTGAATGCTAGAATTCAAACCTTTCACAGTGATAGAACATGCGTTCAGTTTTAGCTTCTATGCCCCCTGTACAATAAATGGTTTCGTTGGATTAAAAAAAAAAAAACTATGGTAACTCTCTGGACATCATGATCTGCCCTATATGGGAAATGTAACCGATCTGTAAATAGATTATTATAATTAAAGTCATTTTGGGAAATATGACTTAATGGATTTACGTTATACAGCCAGCTTTAATACTACAAGTAATACAACAGATGTCAAATGTTATGTGTTAACAGGAAAGACCATAGTTCTGAAGGGTGGCTAAGACAATAGACTGCTAGCTATTACCAGATCTACGAAAATGTTAAAGTGCATCACACAATTCATGATGCAGCTCCTCCAAGGAGGATCCTGTCAGTTCAAAAGTACCATTTATATTTGCTGGCCTGAACAAAGGCACCTGCCTCACTCCCCTTCCCCAAGTTTTAAAACTTTAACATTGCACAGAAAAGTGAGTAATTATATGTCCTTTGAGATTTGAAAATGAAGCTCCAATCATGAGGGCATATACCTTTAACGCAGATTATGCCTCTAAGTGCAAGAAATCTTTTAACACCTCTCTCTGGAAGGGTTAAGGAAACGATCATCAAGCAGAAAGGAAATAAAGCCCTTTTACTACTCAGATGCACCCAATTTACTTACCATATCTTTACTCTGAAAACACCACAGTATTTTTTTTCCCCCCAAATACACAAATATATTTACATAACATTTCAAACACATTAATGTCAGAATACATTCTGCCTTTCATAAATAGTGCATTGTAAGGACAGAACTCATTGATGCATTTCAGATGAAAGAGATGCTGTAATACTTGAACAGCGCAAACAACATTTGGAATAGATATATATATATATATTTTTTATAGGAATAAAAATATAATTACTTTAACAAATTTATTGCAAGTACCCAAAAATCTAATTAGTATGGTGGCCCTTTTCAGACACCAGTTCATATTTGTTTCAACAAAGTACCATTAGAAAAACAAAAAAAAAAAACAAAAAAAGTTTTTTTTATTTGGGACAGGAAATTATTTTTTTAAGCAAATAGGTAAAAAAAATTCCACAGCTAAAAGTGTTTTTAAAGGGGAGGATTTAAACTGGTTTCTTTTCCCACCAAAGCCACTATAAAGGATTAGCTTTAATATTTAGTTAAATGCAAAACAAAGTAAACACAAATAATAATAATAAAAAAAGACAAGGCAAAAAAGACTCATGAGAATGCCACTAATGTTTACACAGTTAATGCAGTAAAGGCAGGGCCACCGTTATCAAAATACAAAATTTCTTCATTCTAAAATTCACAAGGCATTGATACGCTTGTGACCATGGTTCCCTCAAAGACTGGAAATAATTGGAAAAGGAAAAACAAAGAAAAAAAGGAAACCAAATGGTATAGAGTTCAAACGATGCTTTCGATGTGTTGATCTTCTGGCGACATGGCTGACTGCATGGAAAACGGTAAAAAAGAAAAATTAAGTGCAGCATCATATTGTGCCGGGGCCAAGGATAAGCCCCCCGCTTAAGTCAGTTTTAGAAAAGGAACTTTAAAATAAATAAGAAATAATAAAGGAAAAAAAAAAATATCACACAATCTTTTTGATGCTGTGACGTTTGAAGCTGCCAGCACTTCTTTGCTTTTGCACTTGGCTTGCTGAACCATGGCGCGTTCTACCGCTGTTTGAGTGACCAGTGGTGGGAGACAGTTCCACGTTTTCCTTGTCAATCCCTATGGCAGAGAACCAAAACAGGAACAGTGAGATTTTATTGTGGTGTAAATAAAAAAAAAAAAAAATCAGTTTACATAAATACATTATGGACCTTATTTAGTGTCTAAACGTTGTAGCTTATAGTAACCAAGCACTCCAATTGCTCTTTTCCCAGTGGAGGTTTTGAGCAACACAGTTCTGCTTTGAGAGTGATAAAACATGCGCATTGCTAATATTTTCATGGGTAAACAGTTCTACATACACTAGAGCTTATTTATAAAATGTGCAAACGGCAGTAACCAATAGCAACTAACCAAGAAAGAAACAAAAAAACACAACCAATTAGATTAGACCACAGTCAGCCTCTTGGGTGCAAAGAGTTTTAGCACTCTGAAAATCAATACTGCTCTATTTAGATTCAAATTTGACACAGTGATCGCCGACGTCACTTCCAATTCTTGGGCTTAAATAGATGACTTTTTTTTTGTAAAGTCAGTGTCATTTTTATTTTTTTGTTTTTAAGGCCTCAGACACACATGACCTTTTTACAGCTGCTGTTAAGGGCGTTTGAGGTTTTTTTTTTTTTTTTAACTGCCTCTAAAAGCCCCTCCATGTTAGCCTATGTGTCCATGCACACAAACGCTCAGAGGCGTTTGGAGGCATAAGTGTTTAGGGGCAGTAGAAAAAAAAAACAGCCTGTGCTTCCAGGCGCAGTAAAATCGAGCCGGAAACATGATAAATGTCAAAAATGTGGCTAAATGCGTCAACTGCGCTTGATGCTTTTAAGCGTTTTTACATTATATGTAGTGTTTTTAATGGAAAGACAGCACATAATGCAAACAAGAGAAACCGTTAATGGCAAAATGCCGCAAAACGCGTGTTTTTAGCGTTGCTGTAGCGTTTTTAAAACATCCTGTGTACATGAGGTCTAAGGGTAAATGAGAGATCAAAAAGACCCCAGATCTCTCAATAAAGAGGACCGGCCATGCTTATTTCTATTACAAAGGATGCTTACATTCCTTGTAATAGAAATAATAGTAAAAAAAAGCAAATAAAGGGACAGTGTAAAAAAAAATTTAAAACGCCCCAGCCATCAATGTTTGCACTCAGATGCGAACGCAAGTCGCGCCTATATATGTAAATGCTGTTCAAACTACACACGTGAGGTATCGTTAGAGCAAGAGCAATAATTCTAGCACTAGACCTCCTCTGTAACTCTAAACCGGTACCCTGTAAAAATGTTTAAGCCATTGCCTATGGAGATTTTTTAAGTACCGTCGTTTGTTGCCATTCCACGAGTGTGCGCAATTTTAAAACATGGCATGTTGGGTATCTACTCTGCATCACCTTTCACATTATACAAAAAAAACTGAGCTAACTATAGCGTTTTGTTTCTTAAATTCATTAAAGTGTATTTGAAAGACAGCTGCACAAACACATATATAATGTTTGGGGGTTCTAAGTAATTGTCTAGCAAAAAAATACTAATTTAAACTTGTAAACAAAAAGTTCCAGAAAAGGTCTGGTCAGCAAATGGATATATATAGGGTACTATCAGGTGTTGGATGGGACATATATGATCAAGGCAATATCGTAATTGTACTAGGAAGCATATATATATGTACATACACACATTTTTTTTTTTTTTTTTTTTTTTTTTACAAAGTATTTTATTGGAGAATTTTCAAAGAACAGGTGTTGCACTGTATAATACAGCATTCAGTATCAGTTCATTACAACACATACATGTACGTATGAAAGTAAAGATCAGTAAGTGGTGTCATATAAAATATAAGGGAGTAAGTAATAAGTCAATGTACTCATTGAGAGAAGGTCTAACACGAACAGTGTAGTGGACATAAAGGTTAATAAGTAGTTGATGCGGTGCAGTGTATCTCAATCTGGTAGAGGGGTATAGTTGAGGGCCAACCACAAGGGTTGGATTCAGGTGAGACAACTCGCTTTGGGATGGTTCATCCATAATTTCCAGTGTTTCTGAAAGGTTGTGAGTCTCAGATTTGCTTTAGCAAACATTTATTCCCAAAGGAATTGAGTGTTGAGAGTAGTTATAATTTCAGCACATGAGGGAGGAGTGGTTGATTTCCAATGCCTGGCTAGAGTTAGACGGGCGGCAATAAGGGCATGAGTGACAACCACATGGGTTAGCTTGGGTAAGGTCTCCAATTCTAGGCCCAATAGAGCCTTTTGGGGTGTGAGCTGATCGTGGAGTGAAGTAATAGAGAAGAGGAGTGAAGAGAGGTCTTCCCAATATTTCTTTAGTTGTGGACAGGACCACCAAATGTGTAAAGCGGATCCTGTGTGTCCGCAATTTCTCCAACAAAGGTTGGACGTTGTGGGGTATACGCATGCTAATTTTAACGGGGTGAGGTACCAGTTGTGGAAAATTTTTTGGACTGTTTCCCAGTGTGATTTACATCTGGAGAGCTTAAGAGGTGCGTGTAGTGAGTGGTATCATTGTGCAGGGGTGAGATGGCAATTCAATTGTTGTTCCCAGTGTAGCATGGTGGGTGTTCTATCTTTGCTTTTAGTGGTGGTAAGGATTTTGTAGATATGTGCAATACCCTTTTTCTCCCCAGCTGGTAGGGAGTAGTAGTTGACTAAGTCATCTAGTGGAGTGTGAGAGGACCATTGGATTTTGGTGAGCATAGAGCGTATTCTGAGGTATTTGAAGAAAGTTGTGGTCGGGATCGCCCATTTAGTTTGTAGTTGTTGAAACGTCATTAGTGTTGCACCCTCATATAGATGTCCGATGGTTGTCACGCCTTCAGTTATCCAGTCAGATAAGGAAATATCTGAAGTGAGTAGGTGAAGAGTTTCAAGTGGGATAAGTTGGGAGGAGGAGCGCGAGATCCCATTAGTAGATTGAATGAATGCTTTGAGCATCTTAAGGGTGGCGTTGACAGTACTTAGGTACGTGCGAGCGCCTTTATGTTGTAGAAGAAGTGCTGCGACAGCAATTTTGGGAGAAAGGAGTAATATTGTGCTCTCAATTTGTTGCCAATTAGAGGAGGATGGGTTCCACCAAGTTTTTGCTTGGTCCAAGATCGTTGCTTTATAGTATGCTTGAATATTAGGGGCACCCATGCCTCTCATCGATACTGGTGTGCATAGCGTGTTGTGTTTAAGACAAGGTCTTTTACCTCCCCAAATATAATTGTTGATTAGTGATTGAAGTTTATTTAGTTGAGAGTTCAGAAGAGGTAAGTGTAACCATCTAAATGTGTATAGGATGTGCGGGAGCAAAAACATTTTTGCAATGGAGATTCTTCCTGCCCATGAAGCCTGAGAGTGTTGTAGTTCTTTCGAAGTTTGTAAAAGTTTGGTTATCAAAGCATTAAAGTTAGTGGGCAGCAGTCTGGATGTGGGGGCAGTAAGTTGAGTGCCCAAATATGTTAGAGTAGAGTTGGGAGCCCAAGAGAAAGGTGTTAACTGTCTACAGCAGCTTTAGTTTGTTGGTCAAGTCCTATGGGTAACATACTAGATTTGTTTTCATTTTTTTTATATAGAGAGACTGTGCTGAACTGCGCTAGGGTATCGTGTAATGCTGGTAGTGAGGACAGGGGGTCTGCCAATGCTATGATGACATCATCAGCATAAAGTCCTATTTTATGGGTGACATTCCCAATAGTAATGTCTCGGATGTTAGGATTGTTTCTAATGGATTGGGCTAAGGGTTCCATTACAAGGTCAAATATGAGCAGGGATAAAGGACAACCCTGTCGCGTGCCGTTGGAAATAGAAAAGGGGTCAGAGAAGAGTCCAGAGGTGAGGACACTGGCGCTAGGGGAGGAATATAGCGATAAAATGGCTTGCAGAATGGTTCCGGAAAAACCGAACCTCTGCAAGTCTGCTTTCAGGTAGTTCCAGTCTACTCTGTCAAACGCCTTCTCTGCATCCAGGGAGATAAACAGAGAAGGCATTCGATGGCGTTCGGCCCATTACATCATATTTATGAATCTGCGCGTACCATCAGAGGCCTGTCTACCAGTCACAAAGCCTACCCGGTCATGATGGATCAGACCAGGTAGGATGGGGGCCAGTCGCAGTGCAATCAACTTTGCAAAGAGCTTGGTGTTGGTGTTTAATAAGGAAATGGGTCTAAAATTGGCGGGTGTATCTGTTGATTTGCCTGCTTTGGGGATAGTTACTATGGTGGCTTGTAGCGCTTCTGCGGGAATAAAGCCCGTGGTTGCTATAAAGTTAAATGAGTTGCTTAGGTGTGTCGATAGGGTCTTGTTGAATGTTTTATAATATTCTGCACTAAAACCATCTGGGCCAGGTGCTTTGTGTAATGGTAGTTTGGTCATAGCAGCCTCAATTTCAGTTGTGGTGAATGGGGCTGAAAGGGAATGAAGTTGGTCAGGTGTGAGCGCAGGTAGCAGTATATTTTGTAAGAAGACAGTGATGTCTTTGGGAGTAGGTGGTTGAGTATCTCCGGCATCTGTTAGGTTGTACAATGCAGCATAGTATGCCCTGAAGCTATTCGCTATTTCCTTAGAGTTAATAATACGAGATCCTTGCGCGTCGGTGAGGTAGGGGATTCTCGTTTGTGCGGTTTTCCGCTTGAGCTGTTTGGCCAGATATGCACCTGGTTTGTTTTGGTGTACGTAGTGTTGCAATTGGAGTCGCTTTATATGTATGTTGAATTTCGCTTGTAGGTGATCACTTAGGGTTTGTCCAGTCTTGTTGAGTTCCGCAAGTAGTAGTGGGGAGTGTTGGGATTTGTGGGCCTGTTCAAGTGTATGGACTTGGTCTAACAGTTTGTTTGTGGTGAGCGCGTGTAGTCGTTTCTCCTGGGCTCCCAGTTTAATGAACAGACCTCTCAGACAGGCCTTGTGGGCATTCCAAAGAGTGGTGGAGTTTGCCACAGACCCAGAGTTTGTCGTAAAGAATGTTTTGAGCTCGGATGAGATCTGTTCTTGGTATTTGGGATTACTGAGTAGTGAGGTATTAAGCCGCCACACAGAGTGTTTTGATGAGGATGCGGCTGGAAAGATCTTTAAAGATATCGGGGCGTGATCCAACCAAGTTATGAGGCCAATATTTGATTGTGTGACCAATTGTAGAGTATGCTTGTCCACCAAGAAAAGATCTATCCGTGAGTACACCTTTTTTGCATGAGAATAGAAGGTGTAATCTCTTTCCGTTCCATGTGAGCATCTCCATGGGTCATAGAGGTCCTCCGTGCGGAGGAAGAGCAGAGTGGGCCTCGTACGAGCTAGATTGGAGGTGTCAAGGGAGTGATCTGCTATATCGTTAAAGTCCCCGCATATGATTAAGGGGTCTTGTCTGAAGGGTGCTAGTTTGAGCATCAGCTTTTTAAGAAATGCTTTCTGGTGCGTGTTGGGGGCGTATATGTTTGCAAACATTTTTTTTTTTTTTTACACAAAAATGGTTGCAGTGTCTGGGTACCTCAAAAGAGAACGAATTTAAATTCTTGAAGCTGTAGTTTTTGCATAGGCTCATGATGCAAAGGCTGGAATGCATTAAGAGGAATCTTTTGGGAACCTTACCAAAGCACCAAACATATGAACACATTCTAGATAGAATTTTCAAATAAATGTATTAAGTAAAGATCTGAACAGGTTACTTCGAAGACAAGTTAAGAATTTGTGTCCAGGGGTAACACAAAAAAAGAAAAGAAAATTATGTACATGTAAACCAGTTACCCTCTCTTTTACCCTGAAGTAATAATGTCACACTGGACAAAAGACCTTGCCTGCATACTTTTAGTAGTAGCAATATACTGTATATGGAGCACAATTAACAATCGGATAAAGATGAACATACTTTTTGAAACCCAATAAATCAACAATTTGTAATTGTTATGGCCCTGAATACATGTTTTGTCCAAAGATTCATGGAATTCACAAATGACGATTGCCTGGATTCAAAGATGAAATTGATAAATCTGTGATGACCCTCATTCGAACATCACTAATGAATAATGTCACTCGTTATACGCTTTGTTAGATGAGCAATTCTTAAGCTGGTTTTACACCCCCATGTTTTGTGGTAATCCATGGTAAAAAAAATGTTTGTTCTACTGTAAAGCACATAAATTTGAAACCAACATATATGTACAGTAACTGTCAATGCACATGCTTAGCATGCATTGTGGTATTTCAAAAAATGTTGTAGGTGCCTATTTCTGTGTGTTAAGGTATGCTTCCACCCTACTCTAAATGAATGGGCAGCTTTAATGCAGGGCACTATAATGCAAGAAAACCCCATTGCTTTAAATGCACACAGTAAGCATAAAAAGGTCTTAAGGTTTCAGGGCACATTTGAATTAGCTTGTCCCTTTTATGCTGTTTTTTTGTGAATATTAAAAGCTATAATGTGTTTACAGAATTCAGAATGAGAAGTTTGAGAACTTTAAGCCTTCCTCCATTTTCTGTGTATGTTTTACCTTGGCCAAACCTGTTATAAAAGGAATTGAACAATGTGTGTGTAATGTCTTCCCCAGTCAGGATCAGACTGCAACATGTGTGGTCAAGTTTAAAGGGATAGTAAAGGCAGAAGGTTGTTTTTTTTATCATAATACATTCTATGCAGGAGACCCCTTCAGCCTTCCTAATACTTACTTGAGACTGTTTTTATCCAGGGATGTTGCAGAAATGTCTAAGCTGCCTGGGATTCCCCTCCTCCTGCTGTCAGTCAGCCAATCAGGAGAGAGAGCGGGTGGGGCCAGGTCACGGCTCTGTGTCTGAATGGACACAGGGAGCTGTGACTCGGCTCGGGTGTCCCCATAGCAAGCTGCTTGCTGTGGGGGCACTCAACAGGAGGCGTGCCGGCGAGGGGCCCGACAAGAGGAGGATTGAGGCTGCTCTGTGCAAAACCACTGCAATAGAGCAGGTAAGTATAACATGTTTGTTATTTAAAAAAACCAAAAAAAAACCAACAATACTTTACAATCACTAAGTATGAGAGAATTAAGTGGTCTATAGACCTATGAGGATAGTTGGATGTGTATACATGATTGGCAGTTTGACAAATATAACAGCTTAGGTTTGCCAAACATCATGCTTGTTAACATGCAAAAGGGAAGGGGATATGTATTACTGGCAGATGCTGCCAACAGTAGTAATTAGGTCAAGATTTTTAATCTGCCTGATCAACTATTCTTCTAGACCAGTGTTTTTCAACCTTTTTCCAGTCGAGGCACCAACACATTGTCCCCATGGGGTTAAATGAGGAAATAGAGGTTCACACAATTATCTAAACCCATAGGTGCATAATTATAGTTTATCTTCATGCAGGCACACTGTTAGTTCAAGCTTCTGAATTGATGTATAACCCATAGTGCTGCAAGAAAGTAGTCAAGTATTCAGTCCTCTCATAATCTAGATCAGTGTTTCTCAACCTTTTTCCAGTCGGGGTGCCCTTGAAAAGTTTTTTCAGTCTTGAGGCACTCCTGTCCAAGGATTTGTTAGCGTTAATGTGTGTCGCAGAACATGCTCAAAATCACGCTTGTTCTTGACACACAGACAAATGCTCTGCTCTGTAGGGGTGCCATTAATTCTTAAAGGTACTCCACCCCACACATTGGAAAACATAGGGTGCTTTTGGCCACTTCCCAACTGCTGCCAATTTAGCTGCAGAGGCAGCAGCTGAGGGTGTACACATGCTGTGGCTGCAGCTGGAGGTATACCCAGGGTGAATGGGGCTGCACTGCAACCAGCCCGCAACTGTGTGCACTGCATGGTTGCGGTGTGGTGATGTTGCATTTACGTGCTTAAAATAGGTGGTGAGGAGGTAACATATTGCCTCTTTATCACTCACCTGCCAAATGCCTCTGAAAATCGATCTGAGCATGGACTGCTTTTCAGAGGAGCAGCAGTTCTTGCTCCTATCAAACAAGCCCTAAAAAATCAGTCCTGCTGATGGTACAGGAATAGAGGGGGGGGGGGGTTGTCAGGATTACAAATAACATACATACACACATACAAAAACACACACACAATCACATGTACAAACACACACACATACAGACAAATGCACACACACAGACATACAGTATCTCACAAAAGTGAGTACACCCCTCACATTTTTGCAGATACTGTACATGCAGACATGCGCACATGTCCACAGCCCTTCAAAACGTTCCAGCACAGTAGCTTTTCTCAAACAGCTGGGTACTGCACTGTAGGGGGGAGGGGAAAGCACAGCACACTCCCCCTCCCTTTATTTTGCTGAGGCTGCCGGAGCTTCCTCACAGTGCTGATGTACAGCTCAGCAGGGCATTGGGCTCATCTAGTGTATTATAAGGAGAAGGACTGCGCTAACCCTAATGGCCACTAAAACCCCTTTTTAAACAGCTGCAGCAATAAAGTGTGATTTCTACACCCAAAAGCATAAAGTAATGAAAAAAAGCTGCGCTCGTGTAAAGGAATTGAGTGAAAATAACAAAATGTGAGCATACAAAATGTCTAAACATGCAAATATCAAACAATGATGAAGTGAATAAACTCATATAACTCCAGTCATATATAAGTCCATATAAAGTGAATGTAACAGATCCAGTGCAGAAGGTGACAAATAAAATTATTTGTCACCTTCTGCACTGGATCTGTTACATTCACTTTATATGGACTTATATATGACTGGAGTTATATGAGTTTATTCACTTCATCATTGTTTGATATTTGCATGTTTGGACATTTTGTATGCTCACATTTTGTTATTTTCACTCAATTCCTTTACACGAGCGCAGCTTTTTTTCATTACATTGGGCTCATCTGACAGCCTTTCTCTCGCATGACTCCACAGCACACCGATTGAGAAAGGCTGTTCTAGACAGAGGGTGGTAGACCTCCCATGAACATTAGACTAAAGCTGGTCATAGACGGATCAAAATTCAGCTGGTTCAGCAGGAACTGTCTGAATTTGATCCATCTATGGGGCAGTCTGCTTGCACTGAAGTCGCTTTAATCAATCAACTTCAGTACAACCAGTTTGTCAGGTTTTATTGTACGATCACTGCTGCTGGCTATAGCCAGCAACAGTGATCATTGTATTCTGATAGCGGCTATAAGAAGGCAATGGAGCAGCAGGAGGGATTCCTCCATCAACACTGAATGTGGTAGTAAAAAGTTGATTATCTCGGGTCTATGACATCCCTAGGAGTATAATTGTTGTAGGTGTACTACGAGGAAGCTGCTGGAATAAAGTAGGAAGTGCCAGAAAGAGAACCAAAAGGGACATTTTATACTGCAGATTACATAAAGATGCAGATGGTGGCTGTGTCTATTTTTTTTGGTATGAAAGTTTTTTCAGTATTTCTAAGCTGTAAGTTTGTTTCACCCTATCCTGCTGAACCTCCTCCTCACTTCCAATTAGTTTCTTATCTTTTTACACATGACGTTGGAGACTATTGCATAGATTTAAGACTTTCATATTGCTAGCCATTTAACTTCTAAGTCTCAGACTGGCCATTAAAGTGATAGTAACCTCCCTCTTGTAAAATAAAAATGGTCCCCCTGGAGGTGAATGTCATAATGTGCTAGTATGTACTGCATAATAGTACATTATGAAAAGTTACCTGTAAAGCAGATACCTCCAGTGGCACGCTGTCACCGCTGATAGGACTTCCGGGTTCACACGCTCTGGCAGTTTGAATGGCTGGGCTGCAATGACTTCAACCTCTCCATGCACGAGTCACGATTGTGGCACAGAGCTCTAAATGGATACCACACTCGAGTGTACTGTCCATTCAGGATACAGTGCACATGTGCCATGACAACAAGGGCAGTGCGCATTTAGGAGATATTCACTGTACATACAGGTAAGCCTCATTTTAGGCTTACCTGTAGGATCAAGTGAAAAGCGGACTTTACTACTGCTTTAAAGGCACCTGATGGGTCTACCCCAATTTTCCTTCACGCATAGACTTGACAATATAAGGGGTACATGTTATAGATAATAAGTTCTGCTGGTGTCTAAGGCACTCGATTTTGCGGAAAGACCTAACCAATTCTCCCTTATTTATATATGTTTGGGTAAGAAGGATCTGTGATCAGATATAAAGGCATGATCAGACAATCCTCTGGCATCTGTGCTAGGCTACAATTCCCTAAACATGTTCACATTATACAATGTATGCAAGAAGCACATTTCAATTGTCAACAAGCCTAGCACACACCATTGAATATGTCAATATGATTAGTATTTTACCAGCTAAAATATGTGAAAATCTTTTTAGTCAGTCTTGTGATTCACACACCTCCTCCACATTGCATATCCGGGAGGGTGACAAAACTTTCTTTATTATGGTTAAAGTGAATGTACACCCTTAACAATGAATTTCTCTTTTTTGCTCTCTTTTCGTCTGTTTAATATAAGTAGCATTTTGTAAAAGTTGTTTGATAGCGTGCAAAAAAAAAAAAATAAAATCTTGCTCTCATCAGAAATTCAGATCTGTCCTGTGTCTTCTGCAGATTTCCGATGTTATCCCAAAGAGCCTAAGTTTTTATCCTCGACTGCAGATTTATTAACCTTTATGCTGTAAAGATCTGAGAGTGAAAGTGGTTGAGCAGTTTACCAAACGCACACTGGCAGGACTGACAACATTCAGCCCACAAAAAGCTGTGTGCGGTCAAGCCCACAACTAGAAAGGAAGACCCGCACTCTCGAACAGGGGAGGGCTGGCAGCCTTAAGCCTGGGGGGCAAGTCCAGTCAAGTGGCCCATTGAACCACCGAATCAGCTGACCATCCATGCCCACCTGGTTTTATAACGGATATTGATGTTATGAAGCAAGACAAAGAAGATACAATGTGGTAACATAATTTAATGTTAATAGCAACAAAGGAGGTTTAACAAAAATAATGCATCAATGCAGCTCACCAGTGCCCATCAATGCAGCTGCACCAGTGCCCATCAAATGAAATCCGATCAGTGCCCATCAGTGCAGCCCGATCAGGGCCCATCAGTGCAGCCCGATCAGGGCCCATCAGTGCAGCCCGATCAGGGCCCATCAGTGCAGCCCGATCAGGGCCCATCAGTGCAGCCCGATCAGGGCCCATCAATGCAGCCCGATAAGGGCCCATCAATGCAGCCCGATAAGGGCCCATCAATGCAGCCCGATAAGGGCCCATCAATGCAGCCCGATCAGGGCCCATCAATGCAGCCCGATCAGGGCCCATCAATGCAGCCCGATCAGTGCCCATCAATGCAGCCCGATCAGTGCCCATCAATGCAGCCCGATCAGTGCCCATCAATGCAGCCCGATCAGTGCCCATCAATGCAGCCCCGCCAGTGCCCATCAGCACAGCCTGATCAGTGCCCATTAATGCAGCCTCACCAGTTCCCATCCAATGCAGCCTGCAATGCAGAGAGAGGAGAGCCGCTGGATTACAGAGCGGGGATCTCCTACTTACCTGGCGTGGCTGCTGTAATATGAGGTCCCGCCTCCTGGACCCGCTTATAGGAATGACATCACCAGTGTGCTGCCTATTATAGAAGCTGGTTCGGGAGGTAGGACTTTGTAAGTGGGAGATCCGCGCTCTGTGTAATCCGGCGATACCCCCCGAGGCAGGCCAATGGGCGTAGTGGGATCCATGGTAGGGCCGGCCCTGGGTGCCCCCCTTTGCCTGCAGTTAGTTGGTAGCTGCATTCCTGGCCCCTACTTCCTTCCTCCACAAGAAGAAAGGAGTGAGCGAGCAGCGGCCTTCGGCCATTTTGAATGTAACTTAGGGTGGCCTGGGGGGGCAATTGCCACCCTGCCCCCATGCCCAGCCCTCCCCTGCTCTCGAATCACCTATTATTTCGGTACCTTCAGCTCAGACATGCCCTGCAAACTCAATTCACTGATAAGTACCCCACACTCTCCACCCTACCCATAACACGTTATATTGGGCTCGGTACCCTCCCAACTAATTTCCACCATCTACACAATGATACAACTTCCCATCACCTCTGCGCTGGCAAATACCATTAAAAGGACTGGGAAGATATCTTAGATGGAGTTAAACTTGTATCACCCAGACTGCCTGATCGGCTTACACAATTATAAAATCGTGCACAGCTCCTACTTGACCCCCCCCAAAGAATAGTCAAGTTTGACACCTCTGCAAACTCCCTATGCCCCATGTGCAGGTGGACCCTGGCATCTTCTTTCACCTGATTTGGACCTGCGCTGTAATTCAAACCTTCTGGCTACAAGTAGTCCGCTTCCTTAATGATGACATGGGATTCCCGGTTACTCTGGACCCTAAACTATGCCTTCTTGGTCTCCTACCCGAAGTAGACAGACAAATAAAGTGCGACCTTTATTAGAGAAACTCTTTACATGGCTCGCAAGGTAATTGCCAAGGGATGGATGAGACCATCATTCCCCAGCTTCCAGGACTGGATATGAGCGGTCGATATTGCTTTACTGTATAAAAAGCGGATTTATGATCATAGAGGGTGTCCTGTTAAATACTGTAAAATATGGAACAAATGGTTATCTAATTCCAGCACCTGTATTAGTTGAGAATGTTGTTTTACACAGGACACACCCACAGTATGTGGGAAATGATTGGTACTGGTTATCTGTTATCTATTTTGACATTGATATCATTACTTATACCTGAATGCAATCTACACAAAAAGTATAGTAATCTGTATTTCACTCCCTATAGCTTGCACTAGAACAGGGAATATACTGTAAACATCATTTGAACCATACAACAAATCCTTTGTAAGTTTACCTGGAAACGTGTAATGTATGTATCATGTGATGTCTTACCTGATTTATGCTCTTGAATAAAATCGGTTATTGATTGAAAAAAAAAAAGAAAAAGAAAAAAAGACCCGAGTGCATTTCTAGCAGATCAAGCTATTTCTCCTACTCGCAGGGTCTTTAAACAGATAAAACCTTGAATCTGGAAACCTTGCACAAACACCCCACCCCTCCCCTGGCGGCGCGGCACTACCAACCTCCCCCCTGCGCTGTCTGCGGGTTGGTCCAGCACTTACCCAATCAAGGCATCAAGGTGGTGGGCTTCCACCATGCGTCTCCTCTCTCCTCCTCGGAGTCCAACAGGATAGTTTTGGCCAATCGGAAATGGGTCACACAACCCACTTCCTGATTGGTGGGCAGGAGATTTAGTGTGAAAATAGCGAATATTCATTCACTATTGTCACACAACTGGGTGGGATCTGGCTCTAATCACGAGCTTCAAAGAACACTCCCCCCCCCACCCCCATTGGAATCCATGGTCCGGCGCACTGTATGTAGATCAGGTGGGCGGACGCATGGATGGGGGGGGGGTGGGGGGCGGCACCTGTCCACCCCTAATGGATGGGCCACCCACTGACAACCTACCTTTTTTTTCCTTGCCTTGACATAAGTTTTAAAGAACTAAAGGCATTTTTTTTTCATATTGGAGTAAGAAGGGGCTAAAAACTGCTGTCAATTTTACTTTTTTCCCCATCTGCGCCCATTGGGGAGATTTCCCTTCCGGTCTTGATGCCAAAACCGAAAGTGAGAGTAAATCCCTCCAAAGTGGGGGAATCCCTCGATTTCCCATCTATAACTCTTCTGGGGACAACCCAAAATTTGGGATTTTTTTTATACTTTCACTTGCGATAACGGTAAACGTTACAAATAAAGAGGGTGAAAATCCCTAATGAGGGCACAGGCAGCAAAATAAACTGACAGGAGTCCTAATCCTTCCCAACTCTATCCAAAACTTTAAAAAAATATATACAAAAGGAGGTTTGCCCCTAGTTACACTTTAAACTAGCTCATACATTAAAGCAGAACTCCGGGAAAAAACTTTTTCCCATGTCCATGCTGCTGATCTCCTACCTTCACCAACTATGCCATCCATCTTCTGCTGAGCTTTGTAGTTCCTCTGCAATAGCCTGCTGAACTTGCTAAAAAAAAAAACGTTTTTCCCCTGTGATTTCCTGTTTGCACGACCGCTGGAGCCTCTCCATCCTGAATTGCTAGCAGCAGACTGACACGCCCACTTGTAGTTTTTCTAACTGTGAGCAGAGACGTGCATTTCCGCCCTGCTCACTCTAGTGGGCGGAGGGGGTCTCACAGCCCCCGGTCTGTGCCGCCCATAGAGGTGGTTTCCTCTCCTCCTCTGCTTCCTCCTCCTCCCTGCCAGCACAGCCCCCGCCCTCTCATCAACAGAGCAGAGATCTCAGCTATGCCAGGAATTCCTGGCATGTCTGCTTTGTGAAAACACTGCTCGCTTTCTCTCCTCCTATCCCCGCATTGGAACAGTGCGCACTATGCTGTCTACCACAATGCAGGGATAGGAGAAGAGAAAGGGAGCGGTATTTTCACCCAGCAGACATGCCAGGCATAACAGGAATTCCTGGCATGCCTGCTACACCGCTGTAACCTGTGATCCCCATCGCCGCATTGTAATGGACAGCGCAGAGTGCACTGTTCCAATGCGGGGATAGGAGGAGAGAAAGAGCAGTGTTTTCACATAGCAGGCATGCCAGGAATTCCTGGTATGCCTGGCATGTCTGCTATGTGAAAACACTGCTCTTTCTCTCCTCCTATCCCCGCACTGGAACAGTGTGCTCTGCGCTGTCTATTACAATGCAGGGATGGGGATCACAAGTTACAGCGGTGTAGCAGGCATGCCAGGAATTCCTGGTATACCTGGCATGTCTGCCATGTGAAAACACCGCTTCCTTTCTCTTCACCTCCTCCACACTGATAAGCGGCACTGGTGGGCACGGATGAGCAGCACTGGTGGGCACGGATGAGCAGCACTGGTGCGCACTGATGAGCAGCACTGGTGCGCACTGATAAGGTGCACTTAAGGGCAATGATAAGCAGCACTGATAAGCGGCACTTGTGGGCACTGATACGCGGCACTGGTGGGCACTGATAAGCAGCACTGGTATGACCGCATTGATGAGCAGCACTGGTATGACCGCACTGATAAGAAGCAATAAGCACTGATAAGCGGCGTTGGGCACTGATAAGCAACACTGGTGGTCACTGATAGGCAGCAACGGGCAATGATAAGCGGCACTGGTGGGCACTTATATGACCGCACTAAGTGGCATTGGTGGGCACTGGTATGACTGCACCGATGGGCACAGATAAGCCGCACTGATGAGACCTCACTGATAAGCAGTAGATACCGTCCACTGCCAAATATCTGTAGGAGGGCTTTCCACCATGCCTGCAAAGTCTGCAGTAATTTTTAAGTCTTATTTTCAGTGCGATGTGTATTATATGTGATGTTACATATCACAGAGGCAGGTATTATGGTAATATTGAAGTTTATTGAGATTTCCATACATTAGAGGGTTCCACCATTGTTGTGTTATTGATTGGTAAGTTAGCGCTGCACTTTTTGCGTTTTTCTCCTGCTGACATTTACTTGTGCCACCAGCTGATGCAAAATTTTCCGACTCTTTCTGTGGTGCGGCTAGGGATGTTCTCATACACCAAACCAACACAGATTGCTGCTAGAAAGATCTCAATTACAGCGGAGTACAGTGTGTATAATAGATCATTATGGGGTGTGTGTACAGATCAGTAATGATTAAAAAAAGTAAGGGCAATATGTTTATCTCCTGTTGTGGCTGGAGAGGAGAGAAAACATGTTGTGTGTCACTGGGTAGTGGGCCTGGCTGCAGAATGAGGGACGTGATTCATGTTGAAGTGGGCTTGTTCACATTTACATGTACAGGATAGTGTACCTCCCACATTCACTGAAATGTGCAAAGCCTGATGGGAAATGTAATATAAACAGAAGAGTGATTGCATCATATCCTCTTCTCTCTAACAGAGCCAGCTTAGCTAAATACATGGTGCATCATTTAAACTTGAGAGCGCACTTCCTATAAATTAAATTGGACATATCTCTTCAATGGTAAGGAATTTCACAAATGTAACAACTGTTTAGTGTGGGGGGGTGTACTAATGGGGGATTTTTTGAAAATCCCAGAGTTCTGCTTTAGACAAATTTCTTTCTTTACACCATGGAAGGAAAGAAAATTGCTTGATTTCCCCATCAACACAGTCAGAAGAAAGAAGTTGAAATTGCACATTTGGTAACAATCACTGTCTATTGGCATAACAAATTAATTTTGACACAATTTTTATCTTCATTTTTTTAACTAAATATTTTACAGACACCAACTATAATGCAGCAGGTATTTGGACAGGCAAGAACTGGCCACCTGGTTAGAAATGGCGACAAGCCAACTAGAAGCATCTGTGAGTGACTCGTCAGGTAGTACTGGCATATAGTAATTTCATACTGGAAGGTCAACACATCACAGGGAAATCTGTACTAAGAGAATTACAAAGGCTGCCATAAGAGCCTCCATGATTAATCCCTAATGCTCCCTAAACATTCAGGTAAAGAGGACTGACAACTGGTGGAGGCATTGGGGTTGATTCACTAAGAATTTACCATTGAATATAGAATGCGGAATTTGTTCGATTTAGCAGTAATTATCGCATTATTTCATGCAGTAATTTACCACATTTAGCTGGTTGCTAATAAGGAGCGGACTGGGATTTGTCAAAAAACGGTCGGGGACCCCTAGGCTCTTCTTTGACAAATAGCGGGAAGCCGGCTGCTGCGACCTTAGCAACCGATGACTCATCAGCTGTAAGAAGGTTTCCCCGCTGACAGCTGATTGTAAAAAAAAGAAAAATAAAAAAAAAAAAAAAAAAAAAAAGCAGACAATTGAATATTGTGAAAACAAAAAACAAAACAGCGTGTGCCCCCCAAAGTCCATACCAGGCCCTTCAGGTCTAGTATGGATTCTAAGGGAAATCCCATGCCAAAATTAATAGAAAAAATAAAAACGCAGCGTGGGGTCCCCCTAGAATACATATCAGACCCTTATCCGAGCATGCAGCCCGGCAGGTCAGGAAAGGGGGGTGAAGATGAATGAGTGCCCACCCCCCCACCTCCTCCTGAACCATACCAGACCACATGCTCTCAACATGGGGGAGTGGGTGCTTTAGAGCAGGATCGGTAAAGCTGCAGTATGCTACATTTTTTGTTTATCCCAAACAAACATACATTCCCAACATACAACCAAAATATATCCCCTGTACAGGATGGCAAGGATGGGTCCTGGACGGGTGCTATGTGGAACCAATATTTGGTTTATGGTCCCTTTAATGGAAATGTGTGTACTCAGGGGTCTCACCCGTGATCGGTGAGGAATTTCAGGGTAGTCAAGTATAGGAGAGGACGAACTCCCAGTCCTCTCGTGTTAGAAGAGACTTATTTGGGACCTGGAGTTTTGGAGTTCCGGAGTGACATTCGGGTGGGAAAAGGACCTCCAGTCCCTACCGGATTAAGCAACCTCCAGAAAGCAACACATACAACAGGAAGCTCTTAGTATTAGGTGTAGGATATAGAAGTTTGAGAGAGAGAACTGTTGGGAGTGCTGCCCATGTGCTGGGCGCTACCAAACAACCAGAGATGGACTGTGCCAACCTTGGGGTAAAATCACTTGGGGTAAATCCCATATATGAACTTTGTGTTTCCTTTATGATGTTTGCACTGAAAATAAGCAGACTTTTGTGTTAAGATTTCTGGAATTAAGTGAACTCTTTGCATTGAAAGAAAAATAAACACCTTTATATTTAAGACAAATGGCTTTGCACATAGTCCCAAGGAGCTATAGCCCTTAATATTACACCCCCTTAATGTGAATTTTAAATACCAGCAGCAAAGTTAAAACAAGCATCACACAGTGTCTGCACACATCTTACTGCAACGTGTTTTTTGTGACCCAGAGAAACAGGGTCACAAAAATCAACAGTTCTAGCACTACCCTGCCCTCACACAATCCGATGGGGTAGCAGAGCAAACAGAAATGTGCTCCTTTCTTAGTAATATGAATGTCAGAGTTTTGTAGTTAGAGTGAATTAGAGCCCTGCTTCCTAAGCATGACCAGGATAGGCAGAGCCACAGAGAGAACACATTTGTACACAGTCAAAGGTACATACAAATGTTCTGTGGTGCCTGCACTTAGGCACTGCTGTTAGTAAACATAGATTAAATAGATCCCTTTAAAGGAAATATATGTATAGTGGTATTGTACAATATTTAAGGGGTGCACCTAGTAAATGAGCTCTGCTGGTGTCTAAAGCACTTCATTTTGCTGGCAGATTTTTTTCATCTTTTCGGGAATATCTCTGAAAGACCTGAACAATCCTAACTTATTCATGTGTGGGCAAATGTAGGATTATCAGCTGGGGGCCCTGGCACCATCTAGGATGGGCAGAGGTCTTATCACCTATGATTTTTTTTAACGTGTTCAGATATAAGGGGATGATTGGACAATCCTCTGGCTTTTGTCCTGCGCTATAATTCCTTAAACACATTCACATCATACAATGTGTGCAAGAAGCTGGTATGCTGAGAAACAAAATCTAAATCACACATTTCAATTGTCAACAAGCCTAATAAACATTGAATATGTCAATATGTGAAGTACTTTACCAGCTAAAATATTTGAAAATCTTTTTAGTCAGTCTTGTGATTCACACACCTCCTCCATGCTGCATATCCGGGAGGGTGACAAAACGCTTTCTATTATGGTTAAAGTGAATGTACACCCTAACAATGAAATTCTCTTTTTTGCTTTCTTTTGGTCTGTTTAATATAATTGTATTCACTAATATATCAAGCAAACAGAGCTTTAGACTCTCTTTTTCCACTGCATCCTTACATCATTTGTTGAAGAAAGCCTATTTACAGAGCTCAATAACTCAAGCTGGGGTTAAAGTGGATATAAACCCATTTCGTGAAATTTATACTTGGCACATATATCTTCAGTGTTTTCTTAACTCTCTGAAGAACTAAGTCCCCTGGCTTTCTCCTGATCCGTTCTTCCGTTATCAGCATGATAACTTCTGACAAGTTCTTTGACAACTGAGATAAAACCAGGCTGAATTTTGTGTCAGGGGAGGTTGCCATAAATAGATTAGCAGAGAGGTTAACATGTCACGGGACAGCTCTGCACATTCTTTCCTTCCTCTGCCTATGTGGAGTGGGGGCGTGTGCCTTTCCTCCAATCAGCTGTCTTGGCTGTATGACCAGACTTCACTCCCAGTATTGAACAGGAAGAGAAAATAAATCTGTAACAGGATATGAGCTTTCTAAAGAATATATAAAGCTGATAGATATACATGCAAAACGTATGTAGGGAGATTTGTTTCATCTCTGTGTATCATCTGAGGCTGTTCATGTCACTGAGTATACGTGAGGGTTTACATCCACTTTAAACAAAAATATTAAAAGAACACACATAAAGGGACCGTTAAAGGGAAACTACAATGCCTTGAAAAAGTATTCATACCCCATCAAAATTTCCACATGGTAATTCTGGAGGAGCTGCAGAGATCCACAGCTCAGGTGTGAGAATCTGTCCACAGGACAATGATTAGTCGTGCACTTCACAAATCTGGCCTTTATGGAATAGTGGCAAGAAAAAAGCCATTGTTGAAAGAAAGCCATAAGCAGTTTGCGAGAAGCCATGTGGGGACACAGCAAACATGGAAGAAGGTGCTCTGGACAGAGGAGACCAAAATTAACTTTTTGGCCTCAAAGCAAAACAGAATGTGTGACAGAAAACTAATACTGCACATCACCCTAAACCCATCATCCCCACTGTGAAACATGGTGGTAGCAGCATCATGTTGTGGGGATGCTTTTCTCACCAGGGACAGGGAAGCTGGTCAGAGTTGTTGGAAAGATGAATGTAGCCAAATACACGGCAATCTTAGAAGAAAACCTTTGTCTGCAAAAGACTTGAGACTGGGGCAGAGGTTCACCTTCCAGCAGGACAACCACCCTAAACATACAGCCATAGCTACAATGGAATGGTTTAGATCAAAGCATATTCACATGTTAGAATGGCCTAGTCAAAGTCCAGACCTAAATTCAATTGAAAATCTGTGGCAAGAAAATGGCTGTTCACAGACGCTCTCCATTCAATCTGACAGAGCTTGAGCTAGAACAGTGTTTCTCAACTCCAGTCCTCAAGGCGCACCAACAGGTCATGTTTTCAGGATTTCCCTTAGATGGAACAGCTGTGGTAATTACTAAGGCAGTGAAACTCATCAAATCACCTGTGCAAAATTATGGAAATCCTGAAAACATAACCTGTTGGTACTCCTTGAGGACTGAAGTTGAGAAACACTGAGCTAGAAGAAGAATGGGCAAAAAATTCACTCTCTAGATGTGCCAAGCTGGTAGACATCCCCAAAAAGACTTGCAGCTGTAATTGCAGCGAAAGGTGGTTCTACAAAGTATTGACTCAGGGGGGTTGAATACAAATGCCCGCCAAACTTTTCAGATGTTTGTAAAAAATTTTGAAAACCATTTTTCCTTTTTCCTTCCACTTCACAATTATGTGCCACTTTGTGTTGGTCTATCACATAAAATCCCAACAAAATATATTTACATTGTTAGTTGTAACATGACAAAATGTGGAAAATTTCAAAGGGTATGAATACTTTTTCAAGGCCCTGCATACTGATGAGCTTTATCCAGGTTCTTAAAGCCCAACTCTGGCATGAAATAACCCTAACAGGTTTCCAGCAGTAAACATACCTGTTCCTATTAAGCAAATGGCCATCATGCAGGCATACTTCTTGGTCCTGCAAACCATTAGGTTTACATGCTGAGTTTAACCACTTAACGTGAAACGCTGTATGTATACAGCGGGCAAGTGGAGGTATCGGGTTATAGCCTGCAGCCCTGTACTGTTCTTTAGAGAGGGTGGTCGGCTATCCGGCGATAACTGCCGATCCGGCTTTGGAGCGGCACGGTCGGTGTAAGAGCTGCATGTCTCATAGACCCAAACACTGAGGTTGTGTCTCTGCCCCGCCCCCCCCCCCCTCTTTTGGCTATTTACAAAAGAAAGCTTGGAACCATGTGTTTTGTGAATGGTTAGGAGGAGAGGGGGCAGATACATAACTGCAGTGCAGGATTTAGAGACTTGCAACACTTACATCCATAGAGGCCATGAACAACAGTGGGAGCTGTACTAATCCCAGCATGTAAACAAATTGATTTGTAGGACACAAATATGCCTGTATGGCGTGGATTTGCTTCTTAGGAAAAGGAAACATTTTACTGCTGTGTAGATGTTAAAGTTAGTCATGGCCAGATTGGTTTTTAAGAAAGTATTGTAGTGTGTTTGCAGGAAGTATGTGAACCTAGATGGAGGAAAGATACTTCCAAGAACCCAGCATCTATAATGTTAACAATTCATTATTGTGAAGTTCTGTCTTTGTTTAATGTGCATTATTTCCAAAATACAGCAATGAAAACACCAATGCGATTTTACAATCTAATTATAAATAAAACTATTGGTATCCAAAAAGTTGTGTTGCCTGCGTATCTTTTGCAAAAGCCACTACTGTGCGCTGCTCCCAGGTGGTATAAGGTTAGTACATAAATGCTCATGCCAAGCGCTCAAGCTATTGCACATGACACTGAACTCGTGCATAGAGGTTGAAAGGAAGTACCTTGATGAGGGAGCGGCTGCATGAAAACTGCAGATTTAGAGCAAGGCAGAGAAGCTTCACAGACACAGAATGAAAGGGGTGGGGATACAAAAAAAAAAAAAAAAACACACAAAAGAAAGAATATGAATAATGGCGGAAAATAAAACAGCACATGGATGAGACACAACATGTATGGCACTTATGTGATGAGCTAACGGTGTGTGAAAACAGTCTGCTTTGTCACAAAAGCAATAGGGTAGTTGATGAAGAACCCTCTCAGTCACCATTAAAGACCAAAACAAGTATAGGTTTGCATTACTTTACACCAGTGGTTCTCAACTCCGGTCCTCGGGACCCACCAACAGGCCAGATTTTAAGTATTACCTTGGGGAGATGCAGACTAGAATACTGCAATCACTGAACAGCGAATGATATCACCTGTGATGCATTTCAGTTATCCTGCAAACCTGGCCTGTTAGGGGGTCCCGAGGACCGGAGTTGAGAACCACTGCTTTACACTGATGCTATGTTTCTGCTCAAAACTAAAATATTAGTCAACTGCTTAATTAATAAGAGTGAATATTTCCCGAGAAAAAAAAAAAAATAAGACAACAAAATGGTATAATAATGGGAATAACATAAAAAAAAAAAAAAAAGTTGGGTATTTTATATTAAAATCAAGGTGCTACCTATAGCAAACCACTCATTTATCTAGGGATTGTCTGAAAATTAATAAAAAAATTAAATAGTCTGGCTGTTATAAACAAAACCCTTGCACACACCCCCAAATGTATGGCACAGAAATTGAACAAATAACAAAAAGGTGCTCAGGCAAATTTATCTTCATTCAGCTACTTAATATTTTTACACCCATCAGCACTCATGTTTTTTTTTCCCGTACATCAGTTCTATAGCTCCACTCGTGTGCCATACAGCAAAATACATCTCAAAAACCCACCATAGATTTGACACTCACCTGGGGAATGCTGGGAAGTGGCAAGCGAGGTCATGGAATTTGAAAGGTTAAGGTTTGCAGTAATACTCAGTTGGCTCTGCACAGCGGGAGGATAAGGAGATGTAGGTGTCAGCAAAGACTCCTCACTGGCTTCTTCATCAATTACAGGCAAGTATTTGTCAATCAAGGCATCGAGAAATTTCACTATCAGTTCTGCGTAGTCTGGTATCTGCGTTTGCTAACAAAAAAAGGGGATTCAGATTAACATAACATAATTAGATATCATCCAAATATAATCACTCCAGCACTGGAACATCTTTTGCAAAGAACAATAGATGGAGTATGATCTGAGCATGCTTGCCATAGGCCCAAACATCAGATCTAATTGATGCATACACAGTAGTGTTCATGTCAAAAGGAGTTCTAGTCAAATGCTGAGTTTCAAATTTAAACATATGCAGCTATGTTCAAATTTAAAATGCAGCTTTGACAACAAAAAACAGTTTGACCTTCTTTGTCTGCTGTTTAAAAGCACTTTAGGAGGATTTGTTGTGTCCAAAGAAGCCCACTGCAATGCAAAGAAGTTCTAAAGTAGTCTTCTGAACTGCAATATGTACTACTTAAAGTCCATGAGGTTTCGCTGACCTGTGTTTATCGTGCACTCCAAAAGCAACATGGCTCCTGTCAACATGAGTCCTAAAATAGGATTTCTGATTTACCAGTAAAATCAGTTAATTGGGGTACAGTATGGGCACAGGATTTGTAGACATTACCATTGTGTTTTATATATATATATATATAAAAATACAGGCGGTCCCCTAGTTACAAACATTCGACTTACAAATGACTCCTACTTACAAACGGAGGGAGACAACAGGAAGTGAGAGGAAATCTCCCCCTAGGAAGGGAAATTCACTCCTGTAAGAGTTATTATGGGGAAAAGTTGTCTCCACTGATGCTTTATCACCAAGGTTTGTTTCCACAACAACCCAAAATTTTCAAAATCCAATTATCACTGGGACAGGAAGTGAGGGGAAATCTTCTGAACAGAAACATAGACCGCAAAACAAACATTACAGGTGTGTTAACCCATTCCTATGCTATCCAAAAAACGTAAAATAGTTTTTTGGCTGAAGCTACACTGTTCTGACTTACAAATTCAACTTAAGAACAAACCTACAGACCCTATCTTGTATGTAACCCGGAGACCGTGTGCGTGTGTGTGTGTGTGTGTGTGTTCTATCCCAGACATCCAAACAAGAATTCAACTTAAACATTCAGTCTTGTCACATCGAAGTCGGTTTTTTGATAAAATGCAAAAAACCTATCGTATCCTTACCCAATTGTGTGGACATTACAAACAAAA
>BLSH010286071.1:243824-260875 GCA_018402905.1 Glandirana rugosa | reverse complement strand
CATTGTGTTTTATATATATATATATATAAAAATACAGGCGGTCCCCTAGTTACAAACATTCGACTTACAAATGACTCCTACTTACAAACGGAGGGAGACAACAGGAAGTGAGAGGAAATCTCCCCCTAGGAAGGGAAATTCACTCCTGTAAGAGTTATTATGGGGAAAAGGTGTCTCCACTGATGCTTTATCACCAAGGTTTGTTTCCACAACAACCCAAAATTTTCAAAATCCAATTATCACTGGGACAGGAAGTGAGGGGAAATCTTCTGAACAGAAACATAGACCGCAAAACAAACATTACAGGTGTGTTAACCCATTCCTATGCTATCCAAAAAACGTAAAATAGTTTTTTGGCTGAAGCTACACTGTTCTGACTTACAAATTCAACTTAAGAACAAACCTACAGACCCTATCTTGTATGTAACCCGGAGACCGTGTGCGTGTGTGTGTGTGTGTGTGTGTGTGTGTGTGTGTGTGTGTGTGTGTATTTATTATATACACACACACACAGACACACACCCCTTCAGGTGACTGCACACTGGTAAAGGGAGTAGGCTGCAGGGACAATACCCTTTATAACCCACCTGACTCCCAGCTAGCCTCAGTTTCATGCCAAGCAATAGGGAGATCATAAGAACAGAGAGGAGGGACCTGTGTCTCGTACTGTACTCCAACAAAACAGATGCAGAATCTGTAGTCATTACTAATGAAATGTCTAAAAGCAGTCCAAACACAGAGGGGACAACACAGCAACACAACTCAATAGGTGAAGAAGGCTCGACAGACTCAAAGAGCACCTTCAGCGCGAAACTGGCATCTCTGAACAACCAACTGATAGAACGTGACAAACATGTGAACATAAGCCCAGGTGGTAGACTTGCAAATCTGAGAAACAGATGCCTAATGCTGAAAAGCCCATGAGGTATTAACAGATCTGATAGAGTGCCTTAACAGGGCAGGGAGCAACCCAATTATACCATTGCTTGAATGAAAACGTGTTTGATCCACCTAGCAATGGAGGAGTGAGAAGGAGGGAACTCAGGGAACCCTCAGAAAGTACAAGGAAGGAATTCAACTGCCTAAGGCTGTAGCTGAGAGGAAAACTGCACATACTATGTCAAGATAGTGCAGAGACATTTCCGTTGGATGTTTCGGAGCAGGACATAAGGAAGGAGGGTCAATGTTGTGGTTGAGTTGGAAAGAAGAGACCACCCTCGGGTCTCTCTCTGTCCAGCGATGTCCACAAGTGTCTCAGCCATCCCATATTCTCCTTCCTGATTGTCTGAGACAATGCAGCGGCGCCATTGGCTCCCGCTGCTGTCAATCAAAGTCAGCTAGCTAATCAGGGGAGAGAGGGGGCGGGGCCGGGTCAGGGCTCCGTGTCTGAATGGACACAGGGAGCGGCGACTTGGCTCAGGTGCCCCATAGCGAGGTGCTTGCTCTGGGGGCACGAAGCAGGAGGAATGGGCCAAGAGCAGCGAAGTGGGACCTGAGAAGTGGAGGATCCGGGCTGCTCTGTGCAAATCCACTGCAACAGAGCAGGTAAGTATAACATGTTTATTATTTTTATAGGAAAAATAAAAAACAAGACTTTACAATCACTTTAACTACAGAGTGAGAGAATAAGGGGCTCTGAAACAGAATGGCCAAGGATGGTACTTTGATAGTACTCAAAGCTAAATGCTGATCCACACCAGACTGGAGTAAGGGCAGAACATGTTCCATGGAGTACTTTGCAGGATGAAAGTTCCTTGATTCGCACCAAGCAAATTAGGCTTTCCAGGTGTGATAGTAGACTTTGAGAGAAGTCGATTTTATTATAACCAGCAACCAAGAAAGGGGAATGGAATACTGGCTCTTGGGACAGAGGATCCAGATAATCCGGAAGGACCCATGGAGAGTCTGCAAGGTGTGTCCTTGCAATTAAAAAGTCCTACGTTAAAGGGACATTCAAATTGCTCTTTGCTCCAGGAAGAGTCTGAGCTGTCTGCTAGCTAACAGGGCAAGTAAAGACATTTAATTTTTCAGGAGATTGGCCAGTTACCCCAAAACATGAATCCCCCTCATGGAGCAGAGCCAAGACTGAGGCAAGGACCTTGGTTAAAACCCAAGTAGCTGTAAAAAAGTCCAAAGGGGAGGGCAATAAGCTGGTATGATTTACCATCCAATGCAAAATATAGATAGGGCCATTGAGGCAGAAATATGGGAATGTGCAAGTAACCATCCCAGATATAAACTGAGGTCATAAAACCCCCTGAAAGGAAGGAGGCAATAACCAAGCAGGCTTTTAATGTACATATTCCATAGGGATATCAAACAGGTTTTTGGACTTTTTGGGTAACTGCTCAGATGATTCTTGCATGGGGAGCTCAGACGACCAGCATTTATTCCAAAGGCTCGTGCACATGTGAATAGAGAGAAGACCCATTTTGCAGATCTGGTGAAGCATGTCTGCCAAGCCTAGGGGAAAGGTCTAACTAGGATTCTGGGCTGTGTGTTTAGGCTACACTGCAATTATCTGGCAGTTTGCCATAGTGGCAGCCACAGGTTGCATGGCCTCCCAAAAAAAAAAAAAAGTTTTAAAGAGGGCCTTTAACCTCTTGTCCATCAGGTCATTGGGACTGTGGGGATCTCAGTCAGACAAGAAATTGATCTACCAAAGATCTGCCCACTTTTGTAGAAAAAGTTTCTTGATAGGATACTCCTAAGTGAAGCATTTTGGAGTACAAACTTCCATGGATGAGGCCAGACCCCATACAGGACAGGCTCTACAAACTAGTGAACCAGAATAGTCCTAGTTGGGGCAATTAAACTTAAGACTGCTGTAACGCTAAAATGGAACATACAGCGTCAATAAGGGTATCTATGGTATCTGTAAGTTTGGAGGAAATATCCACTACAGGCATGTAGTCCTCAGCTACCACATCCTCCTTGTGTAACATGCGCGGCTCAAAGATAAAGTCAGAGTAATTCAGAAGGGTGGGTTGAAGGGGCACAGGGGTGACTCAAGTTATCTATGGCCTTGATAAGGTCTGAAATTCTGTCTGTGAAAATTAACATTGTACCAGAAAATTCCTCTCTGGACATAAAAAAGAAAGCTTGGGTAACAGACAGGCCAGATAAAAGCAGGGTGTCAGACTTCGGAAAACAATCAGAGTACAGAGTAATAGAGTCCTGAGTAAATAAACTGCCACCCCTATTGAAGCTAACTGCTGAGCCTCACACACAAGGAAATTTTGGAGACTAAGGCCTCATACACACGGGCGTAACAGCAAAACGTCGGGACCGACGTCAGGCAAAAAGCGGTGTCAAAAACGCGTTTTCGTTGGAGTTTTGCATTGGCAATAACGTGCGTTAGTGAGCGACTGCGTAAATAGGCGTTTTGTTGACAAAAACATTCCTCTGCTATTTTTTAACCTGAAAACGCCGGCTAACGTCGCTACTGCGTTAATGCGAGTTAGTGTTTTGCCGGCTCAGCATCAAAAACGCCATAACGCCACAGCCTCGGAACGCGCTGGCCGTGGGTTCTACCTTCAGCTCACTAACGCCGACGCTATCCACATCTCAAAAACGTCAGCGGTTTTATGGGGCCATTGAATAACACGGAGAGCTGCAAAAAAACACAGTGGCAAAAAACGTCCGTGTATGAGGCCTAAAAGGGCACTTGTATGTTTAAACGCTGCTGCTCTTTCCTTACTGCAGACTAGAGACAGCGCTCAATGAAACCTTCAAAGTCACTTGTTTGTAAAAATATGTACACGTTTATTAAAACCTTGGATATTGTGCAAACAACAAGGAAGTAGATAAAAACTTGAATACATCCATATGATAAATTACTGGCGATCAGCAATGATAATAACCATACCATTACCATAAGGTAATTGATCAGCCAAGTGCTGGATGAACCAAAATCCCGCTGCTCTGGGGTCCCAGACTAAGATACCTGAAGGAAGTCCTGTGTAGACAACTGTAAGGAGTCCTGTGTTGGGAACTGGAAATTCACAGGAGAAGATGTCTGTGGGAAGACATTTTTGAGAGTAATTACTGCTAAAGCATCCCATCCTGGCTTCGCCCTCCACGATAGGTCCATTCCTCCCCAGAGGTCTTCAAGGTCAGGGCTCTGCTGTTGTCAGACCACCGCCTTGGATCTGTAAATAATCCTGTGGCTAACTCGATGCATTGCACTACATGTCAAGGGGAACGCCTACAGCAAAATCCAGTTCATGTTAACAGCATTACAGGCTGGCCCAGCTTCTTCAATCCGGCAGGGTCCGGGTAGGGTACCCCATGCAAAGGAGTCAACTGACCAAAAAGCTGCAGTAGGAGCCATAATGGCTATGGTGCAGCAGAAAGAAGAATCACCACCACATTGAGAAAAACTTCCTTAAGGTGGTGGTAAGTTTCACTCAATGGTCCATCACCTAAGGACACTAGCAAAAAAAAAATGAAGCTGGAGTGAAAGGGGTTGCATAGGGCAATCCTCCTGCAGCCTTTTTTTTGCCAGTGTCCACTTGGCAGTAGCTGCATATAATGTGAACTACAGATACAGTACATCTGTACTGTATGACTAAGGGTTTCTTTTTATATTCATCAAGAAAATAGAAGCTTCTGATTTGGTCATAGATAGGGTCCATCTTACTGGTAGTAAGCATATATTTATTTGATCATTTATTACAAGTACTTATATAGCGCTGTCAATTTACACAGTTCTTCACACATATATATTTTACATTCACATAAGTCGATGCCCTCAAGGAGTTTACAGTCTAAGGACCCTAACTCACATTCATACATACTAGGGCCAATTTAGACAGCAGCCATTAACCTACTAGCATGTCTTTGGACTTCTGAAGCTTACACCCGTTCACATTCTCTCTCTGTAAGAGAGAGGATGTGAAAGAGAGAGAGAGAACATGCTTGAATATCTTGAAGTTGCTACTCCAATGAGTATCTGATACCTTTTAAAAGGGACAGCTTAAGATTGATACATTACAGCTTCCAAGAGCTCCTTTAGAATATAAACACATGCATCCTTATGTTAAATCATTTACAGTATATCCACTGCAATAATTCATTTACAGGTCTGACAGCACAAACTCACAGGTGTTACAGGGATACAGGTTTGCTACGGGAACAAAAAATAAGTCTATGTACTTTGTATAGTGCTGCAGAAGAAGCCAATGCTACATATAAAAACATTGTACTTTTCTGAATTCCAAAACTCAACACCACCAATGTGAGTTTTTGGTTATAAGGAGACAGTTACAAATTACACATTAGCATACATGGAAGTCAATTTCAAAAGATATTTTGTGGAGATTGAACAAAATATTTTTGGCAAAATAGTTTTCATACCTTGGAGAAAGGTCCAGCAAACCTCCACAAACCGTTAAATCCAAAACCTAGAATTGCAAACACAGAAAATCAGCACAAAAATCCAAACAAATAAGAAAATTCACAACTGCTGTATTTTTGTAGCTTACTAATGCTTACAGTGTTCCTGCATTTTTGACAATCCATTAATTTCAATAGGCTGGATTATATATTATTTCAATAGGCTAGATTGTGTGGAATGTGCAAAAATCGTGCTGCAGGATACTGCAGTACCATGCTATTTGGTGGCTGTGGATGCACACACACTTGCGATGCATGGGGGTGCCTTTAAGAATCAAGGGCATCCGTGTACATCTGCAGACGGCAGCCCATTCCCATGTGGTGCAGGAAGGCTTTTCTGATGCCAATAAAGTGCAACTTACTCTGTAAGTAAGAAGGTTGGTACTGTGGAGGAGACTCTTCATGGTACACCACACTCTGTACAATTCCATGTATTGGGTTCAAGAGATTTGGATCTTGACACAGCGATAAAAGGGTGTTGATCTTCGAGTCCAACAAATTATGTCTGAAAAGAAAATAAGATGTTTACATTATGTGACAAATAAAAAATTGTCCTTGAAAGAATACAGTCCCCATTAATAGGCTCTGAGGGGTGGAGTGATACACATTGGGGGCGTGGCCTGGCTGGAGTCCAGGCTGAGGTTGCTTCTTAGACAGAAAACCCCTCACAGGATGGGACTTTTAAAGGCACAAACTGATCAAAACATATATATAAAAAATATACATTTTATTTGTACATATTAATTAAAAGCAGATAATATAAAAAAAGCAGACTAGGATAGTACAGATTAACATGTTGATGGCAATGTTATACACAGGTAAATAGCACCTAATGCATTTTGGGATTTCTCCCTTTTTCAGAAGTGCTGTAAGATGTATCATTCCACATGTACCATGTGTAAACGGATCTGTCCTTTTATAAGAAGAGATATATCTTGTATCATTAACATTTTTATCAATGATGTATTACATCAATGGAGGGTTCCCATCTACAGCCCAGCACCCCTGAGATGACGCAGTGAATCCCTTAGAAAGGGTCCAAAGGTACCGTCAGCCCACAGAGTGGAGAGGATCCCCCCACCAGGGAAGGAGAGGTACAGAAAAAATTTACCCAGATGGAACTGCTGGTCAGTAGGTAAGATGTAATATCAGAGACAGCTGTTAGAGCCAGGATCAGCATATGAGGCTGGATGACACACAAGCACCAAAGTGCTGGCCATACTGCTAGTCCTAGTAGAAAGCAAAACGCTGCTCTGTTGCCCACTCTTATATCGATCCTAGGGACTACATGAATGTGCGGCTAAAGGGATCCCTTTTCTTTTGTAAAATAATACATAGAAACCAGCAGACAATGCAAAAAAGCCACCTGCAGTGTAATCTGACATTTCAAGGCTGTGCAGTCCCCTTTGTCAAAGCCAATGTCATGAAAAATGGGTTGCCCTTTGTTTTGAAAGTCTTTGTATATCACAAATTCCAAAATTATCCCTCTTGTATTATCTGATATATTGTTAGTGAAAAGGTGAAAACTATTCCACTAGCTTCAGTGACAGGTAAGTGATTGGAAAAGCCCCACCTACCCGTATAAGGGTAGCTGTACAAAAGCATTGCACTCAGAAGCAAGACAAATGCAACATGCTTTTAAAGAAACGAGACTTAATTTGAGATGCATTAACTGTGTATTCACATAGAATTCCCACTGTTTATCTAATGAAAGGTTTCCATTAATATCCTTCACCTCCACTTTCCCAGTCTATTTTAAGACACCCTTCAAATACTTCCAGTTGCAAACCTACTTTATCTTCTTTGCTCAAGAAACCTAGAGTTCTGGGATTTGACACTACAAAGGAGGAGTTTAAATAAAAAATAGTGCTGAAAGTGTACAGTGGGGAAAATTATTTGATCCCCTGCAGATTTTGTAAGTTTGCCCACTTGCAAAAAATTAAAGGGTCTACCAAAAATCCAGAAAAAACACACGATACAAATGTTATAAATTGAGTTGCAGTTCAATGAGTAAAAGAAGTATTTGATCCCCAAGCAAAACGTGACTTAGTACCTGGTGGAGAAACCCTTGTTGGCAAGCACAGAGGTAAGAAGTTTCTTGTAGTTGGTTACCAGGTTTGCACACATCTCAGGAGGGATTTTGGTCCATTCTTCTTTACAGATCTTCTCTAAATCCTTAAAGTTTTTTGGCTGTTCCTTGGCAACTCGATGTTTCAGCTCCCTCCATAAATTTACTATAGGATTAAGGTCTGGAGACTGGCTAGGCCACTCCATGACCCTAATGTGCTTCTTCTTGAGCCACTCTTCTGTTGCCTTGACGGTATGCTTTGGGTCATTGTCATGCTGGAAGACCCATGCACAACTCATCTTCAGTGTTCTGGCTGAGCGAAGAAGTTTCTCATCCAAGATTTTACAATACATGGCCCTGTCTATTGGTCCCTCAATGCGACAAATTTGGCATGTACCTTTAGCAGAGAAACAGCCCCAAAGCATAATGAGTCCACCTCCGTGCTTGACTGTAGGGATGGTGTTCTTCGGGTCATAGTCAGAATTTTTCTTCCGCCAAACACGGCGAGTCAAGTTAATGCCGAAGAGCTAAATTTTGGTCTCATCTGACCACAGTGCTTTCTCCCATCCTCCTCTGAATCATTTAGATGTTCATTGGCAAACTTCAGAAGGACCCGTACATGTTCCTTCTTGAGGAGGGGGGCCTTTCGGGCGCTGCAGGATTTCAATCCATGGCAGCGTATTATGTTACCAATGGTTTCATTGGTGACTTGAGTCCCAACTGCCTTGAGATCATTCACTAGCTCCTCCCGTGCAGTTCTGGGCTGATCCCTCACTTTTCTCATAATCATCCTTACCCCATGAGGTGAAATCTAGCATGGAGCTCCAGACCAAGGGCAATTGATGGTTATTTTGTATTTCTTCTATTGGTGAATAAGCGCTTCAACAGTTGTGTCCACACCAAGCTTCTTTCTGATGGTCTTGTAGCCCATTCCAGCCTTTTGCAGGTCTACAATCTTGTCCCTGACATGCTTTGGTCTTGCCCATGATTGTATGGTTTGAATGGAAGAAAGATTCTGTGGACAGGTGTCTTTTCTGTTTCAATCCTTTTTTATTTTATACACATTATGAGTTGTCGTTAGGAGCACCTTCTTAAATTGCCAGTCTGTGGGAGCCAGAATTATTTTTGGTTGGTAGGGGATCAAATATTTATTTTACTCACTGAACTGCAGCTCAATTTATAACATATCTTGTATTTTTTTTCTGGGTTTTTGATTGATAGGTCTCTATCATTTAAAATACACCTATGATAAAAATTACAGACCCTTCATTTCATTCTAAGTGGGCAAACTTACAAAATCTGCAGGGGATCAAATAATAATTTTCTCCATTGCATTATGTGGAATCCTCAACTGTGGATTACAGTAATGAAAGTAAATGATATTAAAGCAGATTGAACCCTTTTCATCTCGCTCAAAAGTATTCATCAAGGTTTTGCTTTATTTTTTTGGACAAAATACTAGTATTTAGAAAATTATTTAGTGCAACATAATCTTAATCTTAAGCAGCGCAGGGGGTTTTTCACTGTCAGGGCGGTGAGAATGTGAAACTCTCTTCCACAAGTGGTGTCAGCGGGGAGTATTGATATTTTTAAAAGGCATCTTAAAGAACACAATATACAAGGATATGGGAAATGATTATCGACACTGACTCACTTACACCTACATAGGTTAAACTGGATGGACTGTTGTCTTTATTCAACCTTACCTACTATGTATCTATAAACAAAAAATGTGCTTAAAAAAACAATCAATCAATCAAGAATTAAAACAGTAAAAAAGGTACATACACCACCGGAAATACTTTAGGGAAGACCACGCTGGCTTCAGCTAAATATTCATAAAGGATACGTTGATCAAACTCATCTGTAGTGTATTTTACAAGTGTAGCCTGAAAAATAAAGAAAACAGTGTAAACTTATTTCATACCAAAAGCCTGCACTTACTTAGCGGAATCATTCTATAGCAGTATTACAGGGGTAACATACATGGTACATATTGCAGCTGCAATTCTTGTTATGTTAAAGAGCCTCAAAATCTTTGGAATTCGGGAAAAACGATTTTGTCCCCTGTGGTTTTTCTACTTATGTGATCATTTCTGGCAGTTAATAAGCCACAGTGCAGTTAAGATGATATGCAAAGATTCAGTTTACTGCAGTAAGATCAGCAGAAGATGAATGTGTTTGGCTGCAATAAGATTACTATAATATATCCTGTTTTAATGAAGAAAAATGCAACATCAAGCATGTGTAATGAAATAATAAATAGAGGCTATTTCAGTTTAACAACAACTAAATGACAAATGTATTTGGACATTGCAGGTTTCTCAACGTATCTAAGAGAAACCCAATTTACATACTATGTAAAAGCAGGACGCCAGGCAAATATATAAAAACCTTTCACACTTCAGCACTATTGGCTGTATACCACTAAAGAAGCAGAACCACTTTAGACCCTTTTCACACTGGGGCTACAGCCGCGATAGCGGTAAAGCACCGCTAGTCTTAACGCCGATTTACTGCTGTTATAGTGGCGCTTTGGCGCTGCTATTCGGGCGGCAACGGGGCACTTTTAACCCCTAAGAAGGGGTTAACAAGGGGTTAAAAGCGCAGACGTATGGCGCTTTCGAAGTGGTGCCCATTCGTTTCAATGGGCAGGGGCGGTGCAGGAGCGCTGCATACACCGCTCCTGCACCGCCCCAAAGATGCTACTTGCAGGACTTTTTTTTTCTGTCGTGCAAGCACACCGCCCCAGTGTGAAAGCACACCAGCTTTCACACTGGGGTGGTTTGAGGGGAGTTTTCTATCTGTGATGTCTATTTCTAGAGGGGATCCTTAAAGCAGTATTAATCACAAAAGCAAATATTATACTGCAGCTTACCAATTCTTCAATATTATGGCAGCATTCGTTTTCTTTTTTCAGGCTTGCTTTCTTTTATTTTCACCTGGTGATCTAGCCAGTAAGTCTGCTTTTCAACGGAGCATGCCCTCTTGTAGACGTAGCATTAGAGGGTCCATATAAACCGTTTAACATTGACAGGGATGTTTACAATGATCAGTCGTAATTTGTTTATGTAAATCCTTTATCCCAAAAAGGAACAAAACTGTTGCTTTAAGGCAGGGATATGCAATTAGTGGACCTCCAGCTGTTGCAAAACTACAAGTCCCATCATGCCTCTGGGTGTCATGCTTGTGACTGCCAGAGTCTTGCTATGCCTCATGGGACTTGTAGTTCTGCAACATATGGAGATCCGCTAATTGCATATCCCTGCTTTAAGGGCTTGTTCACACTTGACTAAATGTCTAACACTCAACAAGCGCTCCTATAGCGTTTGTATGGCGTTAGTATGGGCGTCAGACAGGAGTCGATGAGCTTTAGTATGGGGCGTTTTACAAGCATTGGAAACGCTCTCTAAACGCCCTATGCACGGTTTTGAAGCGATCAACGAGCGTTAAAACTGCTCCACAAACACCTATTCAATTACAGTAAATGAACTAATCTTAAAGCCCCGAAACTGCCTGCCAGAGTGTTTGCGGGTTGTTGCTATAGACTTGAATGGGAAGCGTTGAAAGGTTTCAAACGCCTCCTAATTCGACATGAGGCTTTAATTTTGAAGCGACACAATGCTAACGCTTAGTGTGAACAGCACTGTGTGCTGTCTATTGTATCTTGTGCATAGGCATTTGAGGGACATTTTTAATGCCCCTTAAACGCCTGCTTTTAATGCCAGTGTGAACATAGTCTTACTGCTTCAAAATCGTTAACTGGAGCTTGGCTTCAATTTGTTTAGTGTATTTGAATCTGCTAGTGCATCTACACTCCCCCCCCCCACCCCCCCACCCCCAAGACTGACAGTGCTGCTGTCCAAAGGAGTATCTGTAGCTCCTTCAATCAGAGTTTAGGCAGGCACTCTTATTATAGGCTCCCTGTTAATGGCCAGATCAAGTGAAAACAGAGGAAAAAACGTCTAATCTAATGATTGGTAAACTGCAATGTATTACATTTTTAGTTTTGGCTTTAAAGCGGAGTTCCACCCAAAAGTGAAACTTCCGCTTTAAAGGAAGGTGACCTCCTGACATGCCACAATTGGCATGCCATTTCTTTTGGGGGGGGGAGAAATCGGAGACCCTGTTTTTGCAGGGTCCCAGGTCAACTTCCTCTCCTAGAGCCGCAGCTCCAGAAGGAAGTTCACCCCCCCCTCCCATCCGGGGATCTTCTGGGACAAAGTCACAGGTCCAGGAAGATACGCCGGCCATTCACAAGGCGCAGCGCAACTCATGCATGCGCAGTGCGGGCCTGGCTTTGAAGCCACAGCCGGGTGCCCGTATCGCTGGAGACGGGGACAGGTGAGTGTCCGATTGTTAAAAGTCAGCAGCTACACTTTTTGTAGCTGCTGACTTAACTGGGTGGAACTCTGCTTTAATACCCCTTTAATGACGGACTGAACAGCTTGAAGTTGAAGTGTTTGCCAGTTTGTACTTCTGTATAATAAGTATTAACATTATGGAATCATGCTGAATATACACCTGTATTTGGCTTAAGACATGTGATGTGGATTATTTTTTCCACTCTTTGCTGGTATTGCAGACAGAACAACTAATGTATTACATACACGATGTAAAAAATCCAGCCTAAAGAGGCAGTTTTACATCACAAATATCAGTGTTGAATGGAATCTCAATTTAAACTTGGATTGGTACACATGGTGTTTAAAAGTTATTATGTCTGTTTTTATGCAGTTTGGAATAAAGTTTTTATCATAAAATGACCTTTTGATATTCTTCTATACACACACTTGTGCTGACTAATATATTTCTTCCTCAATGTTACATATTTAAAGTCTTCTATAGAGAGAAAAATGTTGGGTTTTCATGTACGGTATATGGATACTTGTGAGGAACAGATTTGTAAGTAGAGTTTGATTCCACTCTTTTTTTTTTGCTTTGTTGCTGTTGATATTTGCTCACCCTGCTTGTGTCTGAATCACAACCTGCCTATCTTGAGCCAAACTTTAAAAGACAAGATTCCTAATAGGCTAAATTATCAAACACTCCAAAAATTTGTAACATTCTTACTAGAACAGTCAGCAGCAGCGCTTGGGTCTTAGGATCGGTTAAAACTTCCTCATCCAAAAGCACATTTGATTCAGAAACAGAAACTTTTCGCAAATGAGGATGTTGTTGAGGTGATGATATCCTTGGTGTATCTAGGATAAGCAAAAAGTTTATAGTAACATAAATCAATTTCTGCTTGTATATACGGTGATTTATGAAAAAATGGAGGAAAGCAAATCGAAGCAAAATGTAAAGTTGTAACCCAAACCCACCTATTAAGTTTTATCTTTTATTCACCAAGACAAAAAAAAAAAGGAGATTTGATTCCTTACTATGGGCAATGCCATTACCCTGCTCCACTTTTCATAAATCAGCCACTTAGTATCTTGTGGCAAACAATTCTTTGTTATAGATGAACTGAAAAGACTGGACAACAAAGATTTTGCTTCCTGAACACTTTTGGGCTTATCTTGTATATCTTTGGTTGCTAATGAAGCATATACTGTAACCTGTAATTTAAGCAATCACATACTTTTTTTTTTCTTTAGAAATCTTACGTTTTTGTTATTTCACATATGTATTTATAGTTTACCTTTTACTTGCATTATAAGATTCTTTATGTCAGAGGTCCCCAACCCCTGGCTCATACTGGTTTGTGGCCTGTTAGGGACCGAGTCGAAATAGCAGGAAGTGAGTAGCGGGCGAGCAAGCAAAGCGTCATCTGTATTTACAGTCATTCCCCATTGCTCACATCAGATCAGCTGCGGTATTAGATTCTGATAGGCGCGCTAATCTGACTGTAAACGGCGCATGCCAGGGATCTAGGTTGCACACTTCTTATGAGAATCTAATACCTGGTGGAGCTGAGGTGATGATGCTGGCACTGGGGAGTGTGTGCAAGTACAGATTATCATTAGCAGAGAGGTTTGAGTGCACAAAGACCATAATAAATCAAATTGCTTACAAATGCTCATCAAAACCCTATCAGTGAGTGGCAATTGATAAGATGCATATGGTGGCAGGCTTTATAGTGGCAAGTGAGCATTTACTTCAATTGTTAAGCAATCTGGTGCATCCCATCACCCCCAGATAGGAACATCTAGCTGCAGGAAAACAAGTTCAGGGCTCCCACTGATTGCGCATTATGTTGAGTTGTATAATTATTTCATTATATATTACAATATAACAATGGCGATTGAAATTGGCCAAAATGGGTAGAGGGTTCTTTACTATCAGAGGGGTATGGATGTGGAAACGCCCTTCCACAAGCGTTGGTAGTGGAGAATGTTGCTAGTTTAAAAAAAAAATTAGGTTGGCATCTTAGAAGACACAATATACAGGGATATGGGAATTATTACTGACAAACACACACCAATACTGGTTGAACTGGATGGACTGGTATCTTCATTCAACCATACAAACTATGAAATAATATAAATAAAGTGCACAATAAATGTAATACGCCTAAATTATCGCAAAATCACCCCCAACAACCTGATCAGGGACTTTGTTTCACCAAACTCAAAAGCAGAACTACTGGGTTCAATACTGCAAGGATGGTGTTTGCTATCACCAGGTACTAAAATTTCTGTCTTTCAAAGCTTACAAGATGGTTTATCAACTGCCGTATGCCGCACACATGAAGGAAACGTGTGAAAACATGGAACTGTTGTTGAAGCACATGCAGTACTCCAAGCACATCTAGAATATCTGTGGAGATCTAAAAGTAGTGGCTCTGTTGCTTGAAATGTAGCTCGGATGTACGAAGTACTGTTGTTACATATATAAATGGGACAGCCCTGCAAGAGTCGCATTACACTAAAGAAATAGAAACTCTGAAAGAATCTGGCTACAGGACAGAAAAACATTACATATGAACCACTTGTTGACCTGCCAAAGATATTTTTGCCTCCGCTTCACATAAAGCTCAAATGGCGGAAACATTATGCAAAAATGATGAACAAAGAAGGTGAAGGTTTTTGTAATTTGAGACAGATGATGCCAAGAATAACTGATGCCAAGAAGGCATTTTTGTTGGTCCACGGATTGGATGTGTCATGGACAAGTGGTTCGAAGATCTGTTATTGGGGCCAGAAATAATTGCTTGGAAAGCATTCAAGAAAGTCACTGAGAATCTTCTGGAAAACTAGAGAGCACCAAACTACATTCAGCTGGTTGACAAAATTCTTACAGCATACAAGAAGATGAAGTACAACATGTCACTGAAGATTCAATTTCTGCATTTACATTTGGTCTTCTTCCCGAAAATTTAGCTGCAGTCAGTGATGAACATCATAAAAGTTTTAACCAAGACACTGCCACAATGGAAAAATTGTATTAGGACAACTGGGATCCATCAATGCTGGCAGACCATTTTTGGACACAGCAGAGGAATGCACCAGACACCGAATACAAACTAAAATCGGCAACAACACTTTTAGCCCCGAAGCGTGACGGAAATATTATGTGCTTAAATACGTTATGGTCATTAAAGTGGAGTTACACCCAAAAGTGGAACTTCTGCTGGTTGGATTCCTCCCCCCTCAGGTGTCACATCTGGCACCTTTCGGGGGGAAGGGGGGATAGGATACCTGTCTTTGACAGGTGTCCTTTTCTCCACATCCAGGAGCCCTTGCCGCTGTCAGCAGCCCGCCTCCCTCCTCGCTCTGCTAACTGGCTGCAGGGCCAATAGCAGAGTGCAGCGGAGCCTCGTGCATGCACAGTAGGGCTCCCGGCGTGAAGCTGTAATGCTATACTGCCAGGTCCCCTTACCCGCAATGGCGGCGGCAGTACCCAACATGTGGTGCTGACATCGCTGGACTCCAGGACAGGTAAATGCCCTATTATTAAAAGTCAGCAGCTACAGTATGTGTAGCTGCTGGCTTTTAATTTTTTTCATTCTAGGCGGACCTCTGTTTTAATTTCATATTTCTGAAGATTCCTACGCGATACAATTGTTTTTAAGTTATATTTGTGTCCAATCTGAAGGGGTCCATCATAATCACCAAAGTTTCTTCCAAAAGCAAAACTTCTAAAAAAATTGTTGTCCAGTGAAATCTTGGGATAATTCTAACATTCTAAAAAATTTCAAGATGGCATAGTAAATATAACTCTACACTAATACATACCAATATCATAATCATTCTCTGCTACTCTTCTCATTTTTGGAGGTGTAGTGATGCCAGATTCAATCTCCTGTCTTTTAGGAGCTTTAACATCAGATATTAAGTGGTCAAAGCTTTTTCTTGTACCTATAGTTAAAAAAAACAAAAAAACAAAAAGGCATTGAGAAACATGGTGTTACACAGTTTATGAACTTGGATGGAGTTTATAATGGATAAAATATGATTTCTCTACTTACCACACACTTCTGTTCTTTATGTCAACTTTTGGGTTATACTGCTGACTACAGAATGACTGGACACTAGCAAACAAAAAAACGGTAGGACAGCCTAGGATTAAGCCTCTTGTACTACCAGCATGTCTACATCTTAATGAGCGGCCTGAATGATGCTGTATCAGATGAAGCAGAAATATCCACGTGGCAAAAGTTGGAGATGTGAACAGCAGACCAGTTGGCAGCTTTACAAATCTAGGAAGCAGCTGCCTAATGCCAAAAAGTCTAAGAGGCGTTTACAGATCTATTGGCGTGAGCCTTAACGTTATCAAGGCAAAATTAAAAATTAACCTGCAGTTTCTCTAGAATTAACAGAAGAGTCTTTGTTTTTCTGACCCATTTGTCTTTTTACCTGATGATCCTGCTGTTATTTAACTTCCTTCAACAGACTCAGCTGTGCAGCAAACTTAGAAGGGTGAGGCAAACAAACAATGTACCACTGTCAGGGGTGCTTACAATGGTCAGCTTAATTCATTTACGTAAAGCCTCAATCCAGAAATGAAAAAAAAACACAAACTGTTGCTCCCCTTTAGAGGAGCTACCCTAAGACATGAAGTGTGTTCCTGGCCAAATCACCAAATGAAAAAGGAAAAGAAAGCCTAGAAAAAAAATGAATGCAGCCACTACACTTAACGTGGATCTAAAGCCTCAATGCTTTTTACCTTAACCACTTACTTACCGGGCCATTTCTGACACTCCTCTCCTACATGTAAAAATCATCATCTTTTTGCTAGAAAAATACTCAGAACCCCCAAACATTATATATGTTTTTTTAGCAGGGACTCTTTTTCGTAACTCCGAAATCTAGGTGCAATTCACATCACCGACGTAAGTAAAAAAAAGATCCGAAAGAAAAGGAAAAAGTAAACCACTAAACCGGTCCTTGTGTGAAGTACAGAATCCCATCGAGGAGATTTCCCCTCGTTGTCAAACACAAAAAAAAAGTAAAGACCTAACTCCGAAATGCATTTACTTAATTCGACTGGTAACATTCGTGGGGACTGTCACCATGTAACAAACAAACGGAGTGGGAAGATTCAAACGACGTGTCGACTCAGACAACTTCCTTCAATTTATTGTCGTCCTAGTAGTCCATTTTTCTGTTTACCCAGTCTTTTTGTTTCTGAGAAGACAATT
>BLSH010286071.1:176053-198477 GCA_018402905.1 Glandirana rugosa | reverse complement strand
AAAGTAGATTCAGAATTAAGCCTCATGTACACCAAACTTTTTTTCCCTCCCCTGGATGCCTTTGCTCCAGGAGAGGAAAAAGCAGTGATAAAAACACCCCTAAAGCTGCACTTTGCAGACGCTTTCAGGTGCGTCATCCGTTCTGCGCTGCCACTGGGTTTTTTACCTGCCTCTAAATGCCTATGTATGCAAGGACACAATATAGGTTAATACAGAAGGGCATTTAGAGGCAGGTGAAAAAAAAACAAACATAAGAAGCCCTTTAGTGGCGTTTGATGCTCAGTGTGCATGAGGCCTTAAAATGCATACACTATTCAATATACTTTTTGCAATGTTCTAATGATCAGTTTATAGGTAGGTGCTAGTGTTTACACATCCCATTTCCTTTATTTCAACATTTACCTTAATGGCTTGCTCAATTTCAAATGTATACAAATTAAACTCCACTTACTTTAATTGACACTTTAGTGTCCTTGTGAGCCAGTTTAAGTGCATTATGGAACAGCTTCAGGTCCTCCTCCAAAGCAAGTGTGGCTGCCGGCAGTTTCTGCTGATCATGGTCTATATGTTCAGCTAACTTTCCAGATGGATCGATGAAAATTAACCTCTTGCTGCCTTTCAGACCAGTTAGCAGTCTTTCATGGTATTTTGTATATTCCCTCACCCAGGAGTTACAGTTGTAGATATAAACTGCTGTCACATTTTCATATGCAAAGCCAGGAAAAACCACAAACCATTTTGAAAGGAAGTCTGTTTTAAAGCGATTGCTGGGCCCAGCGTGAGTAAGATCTACCACTATCTCATATGGCTTGGCATAGTATGGCTTTAAAGTCAGAAGAACATGGTAGATCAGTAAGTCTCCATTTATTTGGCCAGTCTTGAACCTGCAAGGCAAAAAAAAAAAAAAAAAAGAGGCATAATTGTCTATTGGAATCACTAAAAGAATATAAACCCTACACCAGCCAAAATGTTTTTCTTGTTTTTGATAAGAGTTCGGATAAGCTTTTATTTCCACTTGTGATAATATTGCAAAGATTTTCCCTCACTACCTGTCACTGCGACGCCTGTACAAGAAGCAGGAGGTGTGTGTTATACCAGGACAGAAAGGCACAGACAATAACTGTTTTTGTTGTCATCTGTGTCCCTGCTTCCATAACTGCCTGCTTTTAGAAATATGAGGGAATCACATGCATTGGGACATAGATGTGAATAAAGGCTTAAAGGAGAAGTATGGCCTGAGCTTGTTTAGCCGTACTTCTGCTATGGATCACAGGAGTGCAATGCGTTTTGCACTTCTGTGATCTGTTTTCAGCAGAGCTGACAAAGTAAGGCCAGGCACGACAATGAGAGCCGGGATCCGCCAGGTGCCTGGACCAACAGCCGCCTCAGCCACTCAGCGAGCCAATGAGAGACCAAGACGGCCACTCCCCACTCCTCCACAGCTCAGCGCTCCAGTGAGCGTGGAGGAGCAGAAAGGAGAGCTGCTGATTGACGGCCGCAGCTCTCCACTTGGAGATCTGTCAGAACTGAGCCATCAGCGGTATTCGGTGGCTCGGTTCTCAGACGCCGGGGGACAGATGCTGCATCCATCTAGGTAAGTATAATGGGGGGGAAAAAATCCCCAAACCCACACTTCTCTTTTAACACAGGGCTCCAATGATTTCTGCCCTTTTGAAAACAAAACAAACAAGCTTTGGCTATAGTTTGGCTTTTAGGTAAGAGAGCTCAATAATATGAAACATGTTTTTTTTTATCTTTATTTAGTTTTCTCTAAACAAATAATTGAACATAAAACACCACAAATACAATTCCACTTTCACATAAATACTACATCTTATCAGCACAAAAAAAAAAAAAAAGGAAAAAAAAAGGAAAAAAAAAGGAGAAAAAAAAGGAAAAAAAAAAGAAAAAAAAAAGGAAAGCCAAAACAAGCTCAACATCACTATTGGCACCTCACAACATTGGCCATCTAAAGTCAGTAATGTTGCCAATTTATAGGCTAAATGCGGATAAGCATCAAATTGTGGTCTGCTACAACTCTAAATAAACAAACGTTTAAACATGACAGAGGGTGTGAACTCGATCCATGGCGCCCGTTGATAAAAAAAAAACATCACTGCATCTAAATCTCCTTTCCTCCACCTCTCCAATTTCTTGTACTTTTACTATTCAGTTCTTCACTGAAGGAACCATAGGTGAAAAGTACGAAACATAAAGAGCATATAAATTTAGAATCTCTTTTTATTAGAGGTGGATAAAGCAGAAAATTTGTTAGAACCCATCGTTATTTTTTTTATTATTATTGTTTTTGGTGTCCCCACTGGGGAGATTCACCCCTACATTTGCTCTGAAGACTGCTGTTACCAGGATTTAAAGAGATTTGAAAACCAAAAGCCTGAGTTGTAACCATAAGGCCTCATGCACACTGGGCATTATAAAAACGCCAGTAGTGTGAGCTGTAGAAAGCTGTGGCAGTAGAATAAGTTTTGCAGCGTTTTTGAAGTAGCGTTTTTTAGCATTTTTTTTTTTTTACTAAAACTATACTCCCACAAAAGCTTATGGCTCAAAAACGTTTGAGCATTTTTAAAAGCTGAAAAACTCCTTTTAAAACACACTTGGTTCTGGGTTTTTCCCCAGCCAGAAAACACCCATGCAGAAAATGCTGATAAAATCCTGTATGTGCAGGGACACATAGGATAAACATGTTGGGGAGTTTACTGGCTGCAGAAAAACAGCAGCTGTAAAAACATCCAGCGTGCATGAGGCCTAAAGGGACTAGATGTGGAATCTTGTCCAAAACGGGATTTGCTCTCACTTCCTGTTGCCCCTACAGAACTTGAGGTAAAGGTAAATCTCCCCAATGGGACTTTTGGGGAAAAATAAGTATATAAAAATGGATAATGGATAAACTGACTATGCAGTAAGGAACATGTCGCAGAGCCTGCTGTGATCAATTCACAACCAAGACAGTCTGAAGAAAGTATAGAAAAATCCATTCAAAAACATTAAGTGGTTGTAAAGGCTGAAGGTTTTTTTTTTTTTTTACTTACCTAAGCCCGATCTTGAGATGTTGCATGAGACCCGAGGCTCTCCCGGGTCTCTCCCTCCTTATAGGCTGAGATGAAGCGATGCCGTCAGTCACAACCAGTGAGGTGGGAGATGGGTCTGTGCAGTGCTCTCTGTCTTATGGATGCAGAGAAACAGCTCGGGAGCAAGCACGTGCAAGTGCCCCACAGCAAGCGGCTTGCTATGGGAGTACTTGGTGAGGGGCCCAGAGCGCCGGCAGGGGACCCGAGGAGAGGAGGAACGGGCTGCTCTGTGCAAAACCACTGCACAGAGCAGGCAAGTATGCTAACAGGTAGACAGGTTTGCTAACCTATTTAAATAAAAATGTTTTCCTTTACAATCATTTTAAATCTACAGTGAGCTCTGCAAAAGATATAGATAGCTGGTGACTAAACCCGCTTGCATGTAAAAAGAAAAAAATATTATATTATAATATATATATATATACACACACACACACATACACACACATACACACACATACGCACGCACGCACACACACTAGAGATCAAAATTAGGTAACCACCTAAAAATTTCCTAGATTTCAAGGTCACTGCTTAGTCCTATATGAAATGATCTAAACAGGAGTAAAAGAGCAGTTTTGTTCAGCACATTTCATGAGTTACATAAATTTTGAAGAACAGAATAGTATGATTTGAAAAAGAACATTGATCAAAATTAGAGAACACTTTTAGATACCTCCCAGTTATTGGTGTTAAACTGGCACCTTGTGCTAATTTCATCAATTAACTGACAAACCCTATTTAACTGGCAGCTTAACTTTCCAGATGGTGAGCTGTTCTAAAAGGGACTGAAACCCTCCGGCAGCAGGTTGTCCAGATGAAGGCCAAAGGGTTGACTCTTTCAGCCATAGCAAGAGAAGTTTGTTGTTCCAAATCTGTGATTTCTAGAATATTGCATCTTTAAAACATCACAAACTAATTCAAGTCCCCCAAGAAGGCTGGTGGTCCACGAAAGACAAATGCAAGAAAGGACAGGATAATGCAGAGAATCTCAATGGGCAATCAGTTCAATACTGCAGCTGCGATTGCTTGTCAGTTCAGGGCTGAACAGAATAAGGATCCGTTTAAGAGAGTCTGGACTGAAAGTCCATTCTGCAGTGGCCAAACCTCTCATTAGCAGAAAGAAGCAAAAGGCTAGACTACCCTTTGCTGAGGAGCATGGTGTGTGGACAGAGGAGAACTGGTCCAAAGCTCAGTTTAGTGATGAAAGCAAGTTTCATTTACCTAGGTCTGATGGGAAACATTATGTTCGTCGTCAAACTGGGGAAAGACTGAACCCAAAGTGTGTAAAGAAGTCAGTGAAAGGTGGATGGGGAAGCATCATGGTTTGGGGGATGTTTTCTGCAGCAGGAGTTGGGCTTCTTATACAGCTACATGGCAGAGTGAATGCAAATGTTTATCAGAACCTTCTTGGACAACATGCGATTCCTTCCCTGCATTCATCACCCAAATCAGCCAGCAATTTTCAAGCATGACAATGCCCCGTCACACAGCACAATGGGTAAAGCAGCTCCTTGAAGCTGAAAACATTGAAATAATGAAATGGCCAGCCCAGAGTCCTGATTAAACCCAATAAAAATCAATAGCGAGAAAGTGATGGCCAAGAAACCCACTACAGTCACCAAACTGTAGAAGAGGCTGGAAAGAAGAGTGGAACAAAATCACACCAGAGCAGTGTGAGAGACTAGTGATGTCCTGTGGCCACAGATGTGCTGAAGTCATTCAAAGCAAGGCTCCCCCCCCACACTTCCTACTAATTGTTGACTGCTGTAACCTTCAGAAATTTTAGTTGTAATCTTTCTCCGTGCTACAGTAATTGCTGCTCTCTAATTTTGATCATTGTGTTTTCTACAAAATAAATGTTTTTTTTTTTTTTGAAGTGCCTTGGTTATTTTGAAAAACACTATTCTATTAGCATGGTAGGTCACAACAAAAAATCTATCAAATTTTGAGCTATGAAGATTACATTATTTCTGAAAAAAATCAAGTGTTCATAAATTGTTCTCTAATTTTGATTATATATATATATATATATATATATATACACATACATATACACACACACACACACACACATTCAAAATAACCGAACACACAGCCATTAATGTTTAAACCACTGGCATCAAAAGTGAGTACACCCCTAAATGAAAATTGTCCAAATTGGGCCAAAGTGTTAAAAATTTTGTGTGGTCACCATTATTTTCCAGCACTGCCTTAACCCACTTGGGCATGGAGTTCACCAGAGCTTCACAGGTTGCCACTGGAGTCCTCTTCCACTCCTCCATGACGACATCACGGAGCTAGTGGATGTTCGAGACCTGACGTTCATCCACCTTCCTTTGAGGATGCTCCACAGATGCTCAATAAGGGTTATCCTAAGCTTCTTTAGCAAGGCAGTAGTCGTCTTGGATGTGTGTTTGGAGTCGTCATGTTGGAATACTGCCCTGCGGCCCAGTCTCCGAAGGGAGGGGATTATGTTCTGCTTCAGTATGTCACAGTATATGTTGGCATGCATGGTTCCCTCAATGAACTGTAGCTCCCCAGTGCCGGCAGCACTCATGCAGCCCCAGACCATGGCACTCCCACCACCATGCTTGACTGTAGGCAAGACACACTTGTCTTTGTACTCCTCACCTGGTTGTCACCACACACGCTTGACACCATCTGAATCAAAAGTTCATCTTGGTCTCATCAGACCACAGGACATGGTTCCACTAAACCCTGTTCTTAGTCTGCTTGTCTTCAGCAAACTGTTTGTGGGTTTTCTTGTGCATCATCTTTAGAAGAGACTTTCCTCTGGGATAACAGCCATGCAGACCAATTTGATGCAGTGTGCAGCGTATGGTCTGAGCAGTGAAAGGCTGACCCCCCCACTCCTTAAACCTTGGCAGCACTAATACGTCTATATCCCAAAGACAACCTCTGGATAGGACGCTGAGCACGTGCACTCAACTTCTTTGGTAAGGCCTGTTCTGAGTGGAACCTGTCCTGTTAAACTGTATGGTTTTGGCCACCGCACTGCAGCTCAGTTTCAGGGTCTTTGCAATCTTCTTATAGCCTAGGCCATCTTTATGTAGAGCAACAATTATTTTTTTCAGATCCTCAGAGAATTCTTTGCCATGAGGTGCCATGTTGAACTTCCAGTGACCAGTATGAGAGAGTGAGAGCGATAACACCAAATTTTACACACCTGCTCCCCACTAACACCTGAGACCTTGTAACACTAACAAGTTACATGACACCGGGGAGGGAAAATGGCTAATTGGGCCCAATTTGGAAATTGTCAATTAAGGGTGTACTCACTTTTGTTGCCAGCGGTTTAGACATGAATGGCTGTGTGTTGAGTTATTTTGAGGGGACAGCAAATTTACACTGTTATACAAGCTGCACATTCATTACTTTACATTGTAGCAAAGTGTAATTTCTTCAGTGCTGTCTCACGAAAAGATATAATGAAATATTTACAAAAATGTGAGGGGTGTACTCACTTTTGTGAGATACTGTGATATAGATATATATATATATACACACACACACACACACACACACACACACACACACGCACACAGTGGATATAAAAAGTCTACACACCCTTGTTAAAATGTCAGGTTTCTGTCATGTAAAAATGAGACAAATCTAAATAATTTCAGAACTTTTTCCACCTTTAATGTGACCTATAAACTGTACGACTCAGTTGAACAACAAACTGAAATATTTTAGGTGGAGGGAAGTAAAAATAACTAAAATAATATGGTTGCATAAGTGTGCACACCCTTAAATGAATACTTTGTTGAAGCACCTTTTGATTTTATTACAGCACTCAGTCTTTTTGCGTATGAGTCTATCAGCATGGCACATCTTGACTTGGCAATATTTGCCCACCTTTCTTTGCAAAAACACTTCAAATCTGTCAGATTGTGAGGGCATCCTGTGCACAGCTCTCTTCAGATCCCCCCTCAGATTTTCAATCGGATTCAGGTCTGAGCTCTGGCTGGGCCATTCCAAAACTTTAATCTTCTTAAGGTGAAGCCATTCCTTTGTTGATTTGGATGTATGCCTTGGGATTGTTGTCATGCTGAAAGTTGACGTTCCTCAGCATGTTCAGCTTTCTAGCAGAAGCCTGAAGGTTTTGTGCCAATATTGACTGGTATTTGGAACTGCTCATAATTCCCTCTACCTTGACTAAGGTACCTGTTCCAGCTGAAGAAAAACAGCCCCAAAGCATGATGCTGCCACCACCATGCTTCACTGTGGGTATGGTGTTCTTTTGGTGATGCGCAGTGTTGTTTTTGCTCCAAACATATAATTATGGCCAAAAAGTTCAACTTTGGTTTCATCGGACCATAACACATTTTCCCACATGCTTTTGGGAGACTTCAGATGTGTTTTTGCAAAATTTAGCCAGGTTTGGATGTCTTTCTTCATAAGAAAAGGCTTCCGTCTTGCCACTCTACCCCATAGCCAAAACATATGAAGAATACAGGAGATTGTTGTCACATGTACCACACAGCCAGTACTTGCCAGATATTTCTGCAGCTCCTTTAATGTTGCTGTAGGCCTCTTGGGACGTCCAGTTCTTGGTAATGTCACTGTTGTGCCATTTTTTTTCTCCACTTGTTTAGGACTGTCTTCACTGTGTCCCGTGGTATATCTAATGCCTTGGAAATTCTTTTGTACCCTTCTCCTGACTGATACCATTTAACAATGAGATCCCTCTGATGCTTTGGAAGCTCTCTGCAGACCATGGCTTCTGCTGTAGTAGGATGGGACTAAGAAAATGTCAGGAAAGACCTACTAGAACAGCTAAACTTTATTTGAGGTCAATCAAAGGCACTGTACAAGATGGCAGGTGTGTACTGCCTCCTATTTAACATACGTTAGAATGTGATTGCTTAATTCTGAACACAGCTACATCCCCAGTTGTTAGAGGGTGTGCACGCTTATGCAACCACATTATTTTAGTTTTACTTCCACCCTAAAATATTTTCGAATGGTTCTGAAATGATTGAGCTTTGTCTCATTTTTTTTTACGCCACGGAAACCTGACATTAACAGGGCTGTGTAGACTTTTTATATCATATATATATATATATATATATATATATATATATATATATATATATATATATATATATATGTATATATATTCCCCTTTGCTTAAATGTACTGCAGTCACTTATGCCCTGCAGCAGTGAAAAGTATATTTGATATCATATGTATGCACTGGTTTTGTACTCCTTATCGAATATGGACTTGCTCTGCATACCTACTCTTTCTGTAAATAAAAAAAAAAAAAAAAAAAAAGAAAAGTATTTGAATTGTTCTGCATGGTTCAAGTGAACTGAGGCATTGATACTGCATAAAACTACCTTTATACAGTTATTATTACAGCAAATGTGTGTGATAAACACACACACACCCCAAAGTGTGAAATCCAAAGTGGCCCGGCAAACAAAGAAACCATTAGGCTCACACTACTGCGAATTGGATGCGGAGGTGTTCCGCATCCAATTCGCAATAGCAGGAGATTGTGACCGGCTCTCTATGGTGCCAGTTCACAAATTTCCGCTGCAAATTTGCACAGGAGCCCTGGGCGTCTTTTGGTCCATTTCGGGTGCGAATTCAGCCAAAAATTCAGGTTGAAATCGGACCTGAAACGGTGAACCAAGATGCACCAGACCCCTGCTGGTGCCGCATGCGAAGATAGTGTGAACCCAGCCTGAAACACAGCTGGATACTGGGCAAGGTAAATTGCTATATTTAACAATATTGATCACAGATGTGCTTGTGCACAACACTCACAGGAAATCTGATCACTAAAAAGATTCTGTCAGGTGGCAAGTTAATGAATGCCCTTGTATCTTTCTTTCATGACTCAGATGCAACACATTAACACTCCTTACAATTTCGTCACAGCCAGCTACGAAAGGATGAGACCGCTGATCACTTTTTGCACACTTTTTTTTTTTTTTAAAGATTGCACCATTAATGCTTGCATTTCATACAGCCCAAAGCAATGGGCAGGTCCCTTTTTTGATGCTAGAATAAAGTGAAGCATGAGTGAACAGAGAACAGGAAGTCTGTCATCTGTGGTTTTGACTAAGGAAACTTTACTAAAGCAGAAAAAAAAATCTTTTACTCTTCAGCTTACAAAAAAGATTTTGAACAGAAGAAGATCAGTCTAACAAATGAAACCAGGGAATCTTATCTAGATTCTAAACAAAGACTTAAGGTAAGTTAATACACACTTACAAGTGCCAGCCTGGTTAATTTATTAATCATCAGCCTTATTCAGAATGTTATAACGTTGTCTCTACGAAGAGTTTTATCTCACTTGTTATGTTTGGCTTTACTTTGTCTAAGCCCTATACATGGAATGGCAGACAGTTGCAGCCCTTTACCAATTTGACTGACCTGACCAAACACCTAATTTGCAAGACTGAGTGACATGAGGTCAGACATTGGCAAATTAGCTGTAAATCAGACTTTGGGTAACCTCTAACCCGCTGGCTGCCTGCCAGCGCAACAGAAATTCCCATCCTGACAGCTTCCTTTAATTCGCAAATCTTAGGCAACTACCAACTTAATGAAACAAAATTGCTTCTAGCACCTGTACTGAAATTGTACACTTGGGGGTAATCAAAGGGATAGGATATATCATCTAAAAAGGAGAAATGAAATGGAAAGCTACCGCTTTTGTTAGAAATGGCAGACACTCTGTCTCAAGCATTTCCTCCTACAATAAGTATGACAAGAACAGCGCAGTAAAGATACAATTTATATCACTGAATTATCATAAAGGATAATACATAGGTTACCATATTATGTTTACCATCATAACAAAATTTCTATGTCCAGAATATTTATGAATAAAGATCTATATATATATATATATATATATATATATATATATATATATATATAAAGTTTTGGAGTGGGGAGGTTTAGAACATCTGTTGGGTTTTTACTGTTATTCAGGGCTTTATCAGATTTTTGATTACTTAAAGTGACAAAGTTTAACCAGACAAAAAGTAGGTGAAAATCTGCAGCAGGGACACAGATTGCAATAAAAAGATGGGAGTTCTTGCTTTCTCCAACCCTGATGAAAACAAAGCATTTTTATTCCCGTCTGCGTTGCTGTTTGATATTTTCCCTCATTTCCGATCTAATAAAATCAGCAAGACAATAATTGAGAGGAAATCTCTCTAGCTGATCCCCGCCCCCGAATCTGACCGGGGTTCAAATCCTTCCTAATCCCATTCAAAAATAAAAACATTTTCCAAGATGATTTTATTTTCTTAAATAGGTTATATAAAAGTCCACTGATCTTAGCACAAATTAGAACTTAATAAAAAAAAAACTAGCAGATGCGCTATTTATTGCGGAAGATACTTACTACATCTCTTCTGCAATAAAAGCCTTTTTACTGTCTAACCTGACATGGAAACAAAGTACACAGTCTGCCATTAGCATCATGCAACGGAAGCCTCCAGATGCCTGCATATCAAGTCTTTTTTCCATGCCATGGGTTAGCCTTTAATATGTAACCCTGCTGCCCACACCTATAATGATCTGCGAAAGATGGTAAGACCAGGTTCTTAACCTAGGCAAAAGTGTATTCAAAAAACAAAAATTTGCTGTTTACGGGGAATATATAAAGGTTGACTATGGCTAAGCATCACTCTGAAAAAATCTAGCTTCTTCCCTGAATTTCTCCCATGTAGTAGCAGTGCATTTTCTGACGTGACAGAGCCTAGATACTCATACGTGAGCGGTACGAGATTCTAAGGTAGACCCTCTGATTCTGATAACTGCCATTTCTCACGGGATTTGTGGTATCTTCCACAGCACTGCAGTGAGACTTGGTGATATTACTACTGTGTTGCTTAGTGACTCCTCGAAAGAAAGCGATCCCTAAAGGCCTATGGAACGAAGGACTGCCTACTCGATTCTTTTTGTGGATTTTTGATATTTTCCCCTCCTGCTCTTTATTCCCAATGATTTCCCTAACCAGTGGAGCTACACGATTCTGGCCAAAATGAGGAACACGATTTTTCTTGCTTAGAATAAAGATCACGATTCTCGCGGCGTAAGATCTTACATATACGAAAAAAATGGGCTAACAGCACTGTTTCGTTTTTTTTTTTTTTTTTGAAAGTGTAATTATTCCCAAAAAATTGCGTTTGAAAGACCACTTTGCAAACACCATGTGACAAAAAATATTGCAACAGCCGCCATTTTATTCTCTAGGGTCTCTGCTAAAAATATATATATAATGTTTGGGGGTTCTAAGTAATTTTCTAACAGAAAATACTGGATTTTTACTTGTAAGCAACAAATGTCAGAAAAGATTTAGTCTTTAAATGGTTAAACTAAACTCTACTATACACTGTGGAGTTCATACCTTTGAAGTAGTTACATTGTATCTCTTCTAGCTTCTTTTATCAGCAGTGATCTCAGACTTGGCTCCCTGCCCAGACTTGGCAGTCTGACCAGATAGGAGAGACTCAAGTCGCTCCAACTTAGATTCCTGGGGAGACTTCAGGCGACTTGCATTGACTTCTATTACAGTCAAGTCGTGCCGAGTCGCCCCCAAAGTCCGAACTGAAAATCACGGTATTGCCTGATGGAGATCGCAGAGGGGGTGAATCGAGATCACGATTTTACTGCGATTTGTGCAGCTCTACTAACCAGTCATCAGTTTAACAAATTAGGCTCCATTTACATGGGACACGGTTTCAACCTCCCCTGAACGTTTTATCTTGACAGCTAGAAACCGGCGTCTAAAATGTGTTTTGCCGTGTTCGCGTTTAGGGGAGTTTTTGAAAAAAAAAAAAAAAAGTTCTGTGAATGAATGAACTACAATTACCTTCGGCTTGTAGTTCCCAATGAACTGCGAGGGTGCTAGTGAGCTCTCTTGTAGTTCATTGTTTCTGCTCTCTAGTAAGAGCCGGTTCACACAGGTGCGACTTATCAGGCGACTTGACAAGTCATGCTCCATGCACTGCAATGGAACCGTTCTAATAGGAGCGACTCAAGTCACTCAGACTTAGAAAAAGGTTCCAGTACTACTTTGGGGGCAACTTTAGGTGTCTTGCATTGACTTCTATTACAGAAGTCGTTCACAAGCCGAGCTGAAGTCGCGCTGTGAGGGGTCGCGCTGGCCCCGCAAGTCGGATCGCCCCTGTGTGAACCGGCTCTAACTCTCTGCCTGTACTGAAGGTACGGGCAAACAGCTATACTTAAGAGTGATTGTCAAGTCTCGTTTATTTTTTTTTTGTTAAAAATAACAAACATGTTATACTTACCTGCTCTGTGCAGTGAATTTGCACAGAGCAGCCCAGATCCTCCTCTTCTTCGGTCCCTCTTCAGTGCTCCTGGCCCCTCCCTCCTGTTGAGTGCTCCCCACAGCAAGCAGCTTGCTATGGGGGCACCCGAGCCTTAGCTCCCTGTGTCCATTCAGACACTGAGCTGCAGCCCGGCCCAAGAGTCCTCAGAAGCCGAGACACTGCTCCAACATAGCTGGATCTAGAGGGACCTCAGGTAAGCATTAGGTGAGCTGAGGGGGCTGATGCACACAGAAGGCTTTTCATCATCATGCATAGAATGCATGAATAGAAAAAAACCTTCTACCTTTACAATCACTTTAAGCCTAGTACACACAATGAGATTATCGGACGAATGATCGCCTTTTTTTTCTTTTTTTTGGGATGCTAATCTCCATACCGGAAGCTAATAGGCAACTAAAGTACGAAAATTCTCGTTTGACAGAATAAAAATTTGGAAATGATGTAATGTGTTGTAGTATATTTGTATTGTACTTTCGGATGAAAACTGTACTGACTAACATTGCACGATCTGGTAAATTCGGAAAATTTTTTGGCAACAGCTGTGTATCAACAATCAGATTATCGTACGATTGATTTTGTATGATATTCTGATCATGTGTATGGGGCTTTAGAGTCTGCAGGAGCTTAGCACTGCATCTGTGATCTGCTGTACGCAGGTGCAATGCTCTGCAGGCTACACAAAAAATAAAATCAATGCCGTTTTTTTACCTGCAAAAAGATGTGCATTTATGCAATTTACTTACTTATTTTTATTAAGGAGAACTTAGCCTATAATAACTTAAAGCAGAACTAAACATATTCAACAGTTTGAAAAAAACATTCAAATCATGCTGTGAATAACAACAGTCACAGTTGCTTGCGCTCTCACCCAAACCAGCAAGCATATAATGGCTGATGTCATAACTGATCACATGGGCAGCACCATGGCAACTGCAGATCACACAAAAGCTAAAATGGCATATTTTTCTGGCTGTAAGGTCTAGTTTACATTTGCGGTTGGAGGGGGTGCAGTAAAACCGTGCGGTTGAGCTGCGCGTTTTTACCCTCGGCAGTTCATGGTAACTCATACACATATGAGAAACATGAAATGCTGGGGTAACCTACACTTTGAACTTCAAAGGCAGAGAATGGTGTAAATATGCCACAATGCTTTGCAGTGCAGCAAAAAAATACTTGTTGTCTTGTTGCTTGGGTAGTCCTGCCCACTGAATGCAACCTATTAAATTGAATAGGGGTGCACAACAACTGCAATGCATGCAGTTGTGGCATGCTACTGCAGGGTTTAAGGGGCTAAAACAGGTGGGGAGGAGGCAAAGAAACACCTTATCGTCGCATTTCAAAAGCCCTATGAAGAGCAATCCAATGCAGAGCCTTTACCAGCAAGCAACAGAAGTGTAAACAAGGCCTAAAGGACATGTGGGTTCAGTTCCACCTAATTCTACCCAATACAACATATTGCTAAAACACCAAACTTTTCTGCAACTCTGTGCATACTTTATAAACTTCACTGGGTCAACGGAAAACTATTACTTTTTTACCCTGCTGTGTTAGCTTTGTGAATTGAGCCTATGACATCAAATTTTAAGAGGAAATCGGAACAAATGAAAGCATTTAGGCTGGGTTCACACTGGTGCCGTACCAGACATTGCATGTGATTCGCACTGCATGCACATGTGCGATGTGTGCAGTGCGAATCCATCCAGTTTGTATGGCTAAAATCGCATTCGCACCAAAATGGTGCAGGATGCTTTTATGGTCCACACTGGAATCAGATTGCATGCGTTCTGCAAACTAATTTGAGGGTGTCATTAACTATTTTGACAACCGCAGTGGTTTGTAGAGAGCAGTGTGAACTCTCTGCTTTCTACATAACCATTCAGATTTTAAGCTTTCAAGGTAGCTTAGAACCATAATGGGGGTAAATGTCTCAGTACTGGCAGTTGTTTACGTTAAGTTTTTTTGTAGGCAGGAATGAGGGTGTTACAGCATCACCAGCAGTTTGGCAGATAGATGAAGCACATCAATGAGCAAATTAACATCTTAAAGGATAAGTTCACTTTTGGAGCAAGTTACATCCCTATTTTGCAACTTGCTCCAGCACCTTTCCCTGAACCCTGATCGTCCCCCTGCCTATGACAGCAGGGAGGGATTCTTCTCTCCGCGCTATTAAGCAACTTCATAGCCTACTGACATGTCCTACAAGACGAAAGCCGGAGGACATGTTTACAAGAGCCCAACACTGCACCCACAATCCACTGATTGCGGGTACAATGCTCTGCAGGCTCCTGTGTAAGAAATCATAAATTCACTTTTTTTTTTTCTTTACAAAAATATGTACATTATTTTTGAATAAAGAAGACCTTAGACTTTAAAGCCCAAAACAAGGTTTAGAGAAAAAAAAAAGCAGCTTCAGATGTAATACTCCCAAGACTCCAGCACGCTGTACCAAACACAAAATCCTCTCTGCCACTGGATGGCACTTCTCTTCCAGACTGAATGATAACCACCTCCTGTGAGGCCATGGAGTCAAGGACCCGACCACTGGAGGCCGATATCAGGACCCTGAATCCACAGTAATGAGGGCACCTTTCTGCAGAGTCACTTAGAGAAGTATAAAAATGTAAAATACATACAGTATAGGTACAGAAAATGAAAGGGATGGGGGAGGCACAAGTTGGGCTTGAACCATTTAAAATGTAGGCTATGTTCTCTCAAGGCATTTAAAGGATTACATTTCCAACTGAAAATTCCCATTTCGACTGGAGTATACCCTGCATCTTTCAGAGTCTTAAGTAATTTGAACTCTGAAGCTTACTGCACTTTGTCCAGCTTTACTATTTAACTAAAGAAGGTATATAAAACAATATTTGTTGTATTTTTTTGAATTTTAAATATACATGCATGTTTTGCTATCTAAAAAAATGGTGTTAACAATGCAATGTTTTCCCTGCAGCTAACCAACGGTAGCTCTGAAGAGGATGCTGTTCCTTCTGCATCTTGCGATACTGCTGCTTTCCTTCAGTTGTAAAGCAGAAGTAAATAAGACCTATTCTACTGGTTTACAAGATAAGGCTATTTTAACAGATGTTAACCGCACATCCAACATTTTGGGCTTGATCTGGTCTGATTCTATTAATGTAACCTCATTGTTTAACACTGCAAGCCAGTCAGTAAACCGGGATTTGTATACACCAGGATACCCAAGCATGACAACAGCTATGCTAAAGATGGCAGCTGCATCTACAAAGATGAAAACAACCATGCAGAACAAAGCCTCTGAATCGGAAAATATAAAACCCACCATGCAAAAGGTGGCATCTGAATCTACAAAGATGACAAAAATGGCACCATACACCACAACAAAGAAACCATTCTGGTTTACAAATCGATATGCTGGCAACCATTCCACAAACACACCATGTGTCTGCAAGGATGATAGGTATAAAACAGGAATAATGATTTGTGCCATCATAATAGCTGTGTTAGTGCTGATTTGTGCAGCACTGATCATATGCTCTGTGGCCCTGGCAAATAAAGTCTCCCGTCTTAAAACCAAGCTAACACAATCAAAGCGACAGGCAAGAAGTAACGGGGACTTTTTAAGTGCATCAAGCATTTTATGGCCTTCTGGAATGGAGACGTGGCAAAAAAAATCTCATACAGCCAATCAAACCATGGATGAAATTTCTTTGGGAGAGACAAACAGTATTGATGAGAAGCACAAGCTTATGACAGTGCAAACACTAGAAAAATCGAAAGATCCCACAGAGGATAAAAAAACAACCTCAAATGATGAAATGACTATTGTATCTACAGTAGAGGTCTGAAGGATACAATACTTAATGTATAACATTTATACTTATTATACTGTAAAATTATGTTCAAACTTCACTTTATTAAAATTGTCTTAAATGCTTTTACTGCTGCGTTTGTATTCGAAGATGCCAAAAACATGTTCATATGAGCACTACTGAAACCTCTCAATTTCTTGTGATATCTGGTGACCCCTGTGTGGGCCTTTCATTGTGACGACTAGCCAGTGGCAGTCAAACCTAAAATGTATTGGCATTGTCTACTGTTTGTTGATTGTGCGTTGCAAAAAAAACAATAAAAAGATTTCTAAAAAAAAAAAAAAAAAAAAAAAGATGCCAAAAACATGCCTGAGGAGGAGGAAGAGTTTAATTACATGCAATCTTCTTTTTTTTTTTCTCTCTCTACTTCATTAAGACCTCGACAAAACCACAAACTGGGTACATGTAGTGTTTCTATTATTGCAACCTATTACCTGTATAGAAAAGGGCCTATAATGGTTGATACTGGCTGTGTAAAATGAACTTTATTTTGACAAAAAACATTTAAATATACTAAATCACAGTAAATGACATGACTGTGCCAAATATTTGTTTTATTTGCCTTTTGTGGGGTTGCCAGCTACAAAATCTCAGTATTCAAATGTCATTTAAGTTATTCAAGAAATAATCTGAAAAGGAAAGGAGTGAGGGTTTGTGCAATTATAAAATGAGATTCTTTGCTATAGTAAACCTCTAAGGCTTCATGTACACGGGGCGTTTTAAAACCTCTCCTGAATGATGGAACTTGACAGCTAGTAACCGACATTTAAAAACGTCCGTTGTGCCGCGTTTAGAAGTGTTTTTTACATTGTAAATGGTCAGAAATGTATCTCCATTAAAAACACGGCTAAACAAAACGCGAGTTACCGCGTTTCAAATGCCTCTGAACATCCGTCCAGAACACATTTTTTTGCTTTACAAAAAATGCCTCTAACCTCAACTGCCTGGAAACGACCAACGACCCTGTGTACATGTACTGATAAGATAACAGAGAGCAGTTCAGGGGCAGCTGATAAAATGGCCAACTGCTCCTAAACATCCATTTACCAGCAGCAGTGTACATGAGGGCCCAATTCAAATCTGTTGCTACCCATTTTGCACTGCATTGTTGTTTAAAAAAAAAAAAAGGGATAAACACTGAGATTGAGAAAGCTCTTGGGTCAGTACTGTGAGAGTAAGAGAGCGTATGTAATCTGGCAGCTCTCCTCTCTCTGCATTGCAGGCTGCATTGGATGGGCACTGGTGAGGCTGCATTGATGGGCACTGATCAAGCTGTGCCGATGGTCACTGGCGAGGCTGCATTGATGGACACTGGTGAGGCTGCATTGATCAGCACTGGTGAGGCTAAGCTCATGGGCACTGAGGCTACATTGATGGGCACTGGTGAGGCTGCATTGATAGGCACTGATCAGGCTGCATTGATGGGCACTGATGAGGCTGTATTAATGCATTATTTTTGTTAAACCTCCTTTGTTGCGATTAACATTAAATTATGTTACCACATTGTATTTGTCTTGCTTCAGAAAATCAATATCCATTATAAAACCAGGTGGGCATAGATGGTGAGCTGATTCGGTGGTTCAATGGGCCACTTGACTGGTCTTGCCCCCCAGGCCTAACGCTGCCAGCCCTCCCCTGCCCCTTGCAGTCCCTAGGCTCGCCTGTCTCTTTTGAAAGCATGGGGCCACTGTTGGGGACTCTGAAACACTCTGAGACTTCCCTGTGGTGAATGAACTAGGATGTGCTGAGCTATGGACACTTTAAGGTTCAAACACTCAGTATGTCAGCAGCAGCTGGGTGATTTGCACTGCCCCAATCTGTACTGGCTGGAGTCAGATGAGACATCAGAGGAACTAATAAAGCCTTTATCTCTCTATAAGTACCTATTACTGCCTGTAAAATATACACAGGGTGTTTCTCAGCCCCTTGTAACTAGGAGGGAAAAAAAGAAACCGTAAATATAAAGCATCATATTTAAAATAGGTTGCATCCATATTTAGGGTGTAACAGAGGCGTAACTAGAACCTTCAGGGCACTGGTGCAAGAAACCATAAAGGGCCCCCCTAGTCCCCAACCGGGGCACTTCCCACTAATCCTGGGGTCGCTTCACTCCCATCGCAAGACACTTTATTACGGGCCTACAGCGGGACACCTTCCTGCCATCTTGAGGTCCCCCCACGGTGGCGGAACACCAGAGCCCAATCGCAAGTTTGACTTTTGTGGCCCTGGTAGTTCCGCCATTGGTGTCAGTACTTTATTTTTGCGGTTCTATTTTTTATTTTCCCATTTTATTTTTTTATTACTTACATATTTTTTATGAACCCTTTTGGGGGGTTTTGGTGAAATGTCAGGGGAAAACAAGAGAAAAGGAAAGCGAGCACACCTGGTGCATTACCAGAGACATTAATAAATATTTAGAAAGGTTTACAAGTGGATACTCACAAAAGTAACATCTCTCAATAAGCTATAAAAACACTGCATGGTACAATGTGGTACACAGCAAAGGGTAAAAGCTGATGTGTTTTGGGGGCATAGCCCCTGCCTCGGAGCTCAGCACGAGGCCGACTTTAGAGCATGCCTGCATACACAGTACAGTGGCATACAGTAATGCATGTTGCATTTGTGGTCATTGGGTAGAATCCCTCCTTACAGATAGCTAAAAAGATGAATGGGGTCTCTGGTTGCTCATCTGAGAAGCAGAAATCGCTTATTGCTCGGGGAACCCCTAGCAACCTATGGAGGAACACCACTTCAGAGTTCCAGAGAACCTTGGTTGAAATACGCTGCTCTAAAGTGATAAACTATAAAATTGTTTTAATGTGTTGCCTACTTATAATTTTGAATTGTTTCAGAAGTGCAATTGATCTCCAATCTCCAAATCCCTTTTTTTGCTGCTGTGATAGGACTTCCAGTAACAGGGTGACTTTGTTCGTTCTTCATGATCCCACTGTATGTGGTAATGTAGCAAGCTTCTCTTGCACGCTCCAAAGATGGACTAGGGACTATGGGACTTGTAGAGTGCACAGAGCAGTGTACAGGACTACAACAAACATGCATTGCTCATTTCAAATAAACAGAAGGGAGGAGTGAAAAGGAGAGGATTTTGAAGCTCACACTGTACATTACAAATAGGCAAAAAAAAAAAAAAATTATCAGAAATTATTTTATGAAAAATGGATTACAGGGCCACCAAGTAGAGAATGTGCATGGATTATTTTTTGGAAAATATGGATATAATTGTCACTTTAGTTCCGCTCTATAGCGGTTTTACTGCTTCAGTGCAGCAGCTGTGCGCCCTGCATGTTCCTGAGCTGGGAGCACGTGCCCGCTGGCTTAGCGGTGCTGTGATTCGATCCAGCTCTGATCAGTTACCAGGTCCAGGTCAATGATTTCTGGCTTGGACCTACTGATCGGTTCTGGTGAATCACAGATCTTCCTGTGCCCGTTTACAAAACACAGGCACAAGAGATGTCATCTTCTCTCGTGGAGCCCTTTTCAGATCCAGTGAGAGAAGAGAGATCATGCACAGTGAGTGTATGCACTACATTGACACAAATATTTAGGCACATTTAACCCCCTGATCACTCCCCCACCCCCCAAGTTAGCCCTTTCACTGCCCTGTCACAGTGTCATAAGTACAGTGTACGGGGTTTTTTTTTACTGATCACTGTATTAGCCTAAAGGGTGACGTCAGGAAGAATCCCAGATAGCATCAGTTTGCTCGCCACATATTCTCTAATACATTTTAACCCCCTGATGGCCCCCCCAGTTAACCCTTTCACTGCCCTGTCACAGTGTCATTAGTATAGTGTACAGATTTTTTAGTATTAGTGTTAGGGTACACACTATAGGGGAGGGGAGGTGGAGTTGCCATATATGTAAAAAATGGCGCAAAAATAACATTAATTCAAAAAACAAATGAAATACTTGAAATCCTCTGGGTCTGCCTTCCAACCAGGGAGGGATCTTCCCTTAGAATTGGAGTAGTATACAGACCCCCAGGACAGAGTGAAGATTATGATAACTTGTTGATTGATGAGATAACTCAAATGGCAATGAAGGGAGAGGTTTTGATTATGGGTGACTTCAACATGCCTGACGTTTGAATTCTCAAACTGCTATTACAAGCAGGAGCCGGGATGTAATGGAAGCACTGAATGGGGTTTCTCTAAAACAGTTAGTAAAAAGCCCAACCCAAGGTGATCATATTCTTGACCTAGTACTGACAAATGGGGATCAACTGTCTGTGTTGAGGTGGGGGAGAATTTGGGTTCTAGTGATCACCAATGTCTTTGGTTTGATATTAAATCAAGAACTGAAAAATCATATACAAAAACAAAAGTTTTAGATTTTAAAAAGGACAAATTTTGCTGAAATGGGGACATTTCTAAAAAATGAACTGAAAGGTTGGAGTAAAATAACAGGGGTAAGGAATCAGTGGGCACTATTAAACTCTACCATTGTGGAGGCAACTAGATTATATGTCAGGCAAGTTAGTAAGAATAAACGGAAGAAAAAAACAATATGGTTCACCAAAGAGGTAAGTAGGATGGTAAAGGGAAAAAAATGGCATATAGAAGACTCAAGGAAACAAGAGGTGTAGCTGACAGAGAGGAGTATAAAAATAGACAAAAGGAGGCCAAACACATTATCGGTGCTGCAAAAGCACAGAAAGAGGAGGAAATTGCTAAGTCTATTAAGGAAGGAGATAAAACCTTTTTTAGGTACATTAGTGATAGAAGGAAAAAATACAATGGGATCACTAAAATGAAAACTGGGCACAACACATATGTTGAGGGAAACCAGGATGTAGCAAACCATTTAAACAATTACTTCTGTTCAGTCTTCTTAGAAATAGACTGCACTAATGATAACAAAATTAGGCAATAATATTGGCTCTAGTAATGATGGTTCATTTCTAGGATTCCTGGAGACAGAGGTAGCTGAGGAACTGGCTCGGTTAAAGCTTAATAAAGCAATGGGCCCGGATGGTATTCATCCCAGAGTTCTAAGAGAACTTTGCGATATAGTTGTTGGACCATTAACAAATCTTTTAAATAAATCTCTTCTAACAGGAGAAGTTCCCCATGACTGGCGGATAGCTAATATTGTACCTATCCACAAGAAGGGCAGCAAGGTAGAAGCTGGCAATTACAGGCCAGTGAGTTTAACATCAATTGTAGTCAAGGTAATGGAATCACTTCTCAAAAGAAGGATCATTGATCACCTAAAAATACACAGCTTGCTGGACCCAAAGCAGCATGGCTTTACTGAGGGCAGATAGTGTCAGACAAATCTGATTACATTTTTTTGACTATTACCAGTGTTTTGGATCAGGGTGGTGCTGTGGACATAGTGTATCTTGATTTCCGCAAGGCATTTGACACAGTTCCACATAATGATCTAATACAAAAGTTGTACAAGCTAGGACTTAACCCTTGGGTGGTTCAGTGGATATGCAGTTGGCTAAAAGACAGATCCCAGAGTGTGGTTGTAAATGGGGTTCCCTCAGAGCAGAGACCAGTCACTAGTGGGGTACCACAAGGCTCTGTACTGGGTCCTGTCTATTTAACCTTTATGTAAGTGATATAACTAAAGGCTTCTTTGGCACGGTATGTCTCTTTGCGGATGATACAAAGGTGTGTAATAGGGTTGATATCCCTGGAGGTGTCTTACATGGAACATGATTTGGCATTGCTGGAAGATTGGTCAAAGCAGTGGAGACTGCAGTTCAATATTTCTAAATGTAAAATAATGCATCTAGGGGTTGTAACATGGGGGTTACGACATGAGAGATTCCCCTAAGAATAAGGGATCTACGTAATAAAATGTAAATCTTTATAACTTGACGTCAGAGGTGACGAAACTGGTTAGAAGGTCGTTACGGTTTAGTACAAGGTACATTCTGTGGAGGTCCCTATAGTTGGGATAATGTGTGGAAACATAGTAGGCGTTTCTCTGTATGGCACGGTTTCTTCGGAAATCAATATAGTGAATGTATTTCCAATTTATCTGTCCTGGGTCATGTCTCGGAACACCATGGGGTGATCACTGACCAGAGACGAGACTCCCTTGGGGTAAATGTTGGTGTGAGACCCTAGACAGAAAATCGGTTGACGTATAGGTGACTTGGT
>BLSH010286071.1:154611-170622 GCA_018402905.1 Glandirana rugosa | reverse complement strand
CCCCCCCCCCCCCCCCCCCTCTAATGCAGCTGAGAACAGGGGGTATGTGATCACGTATAAAAATAAAAAATGTTTTGCCTTTCATTTTTATTGTAAACTGATTTTTTTTTTTTTTTTTTTTTACAAGGTTGGTTCACATATACTTTAAACCCAAAAGCAAACATTATGTATTGCAATTTCTCAGACATGATGGCTGTATTTTTTTTAAGCTTTCTTCTCTTTTCATTTGGTGATGCAGATAGTCTGTTTTTTTAAAAGAGTAAGCTCTTTCAAATGTATCAGTTACAGGGATGAGACAAACCATTTACCACTGATAAGGGTGCTTACAATGATCAGCTTTATTTACGTAAAAACCTTTAAAAAGTAAAAAAAACGGTTTGCTGTAACCGATTATAAAAGCATTAGGCCTCATGCACACAGGATGTTTTTGGATATTTTTACATCTGCTGTTTTTAGCTGCAGACATTTTTTCTACAGTCAATAAACTCTCCATGTTATCCTATGTGCTCATGCACACATAGGCTGTTATCAACTGTTTTTAACTGAGAGGTTCTGAGAGATGTTTTTCAGCTGTAAAAACACTCAAAAAACGCAGCTTACCAACTCTGTAGGTCCATGGGGGGGGGCACATCCAAAAACGCGGCTCACCGTTTTTAATCCATTGAAAAAAAAATTGCTTAATAATGCTACTGCAATAACACTGAAAAAAGCTTTTAAGTCCATTGAGGGCGGAAAAAAACGTGCAAAAACGCGGCTCATCAACGTTTTTGATCCATTGGAAAAAAAGAAAAAAAAAACGCTACTGCAATAACGCTGAAAAACGCACTACACAGCTACTGACTTTTTAGAATGTTTTTTTTTTTTTAAACGGCCTGTGTGCACGACGCCTTAGCAGGAATCGTGCTCAAAGTTGCTAGAGTAAATCTGCTAGAACATCTAACACTCCCCTCCCCCAGACCGACAATGCCGCTGTCCAAATGTGCTCATATGCGGCTTCATTCAGAGTGAGAGCACTCTATACAGGAAGTGTGGTTACTGGACAGATCACCAAGGGAAAGAAAAATATATATATATATATAAAAAAAAAAAATAATGCAGCCACCGCACCAATTAGGCCTCATACACACAGACGTTTTTTGCAGCTCTCCATGTTAGTCAATGGCCCCATAAAAACGCAGACGTTTTTGAGCTGTAGATGGCGTCGGCGTTAGTGAGCTGAAACTAGAACCCACGGCCAGCGCGTTCTGAGGCTGTAACGTTTTGATGTTTTTTGACGCTGAAAAACGCTCACTAACGCCGTACCGGCGTTAACCGCCGTTTTTAGGTTGAAAAATAGCAGAGGGATGATTTAAAAAAAAAAAAAAACGCCTATTGATGCCGACACTCACTAACGCCGATGCAGAACGCCGAAAAACGCAGATTTTTTCCTTGACGTCCGTGTGTATGGCCTAAATTGGCAAGATGCAATATATTTGACTCTTAGTTTGGGGTTTAATATTCGCTTTAACACTTCTGTAGTAATATTTTTCCACTTTAGGTTCAGTGCAGGTTATCCAGATAGAATCGGGCAAAGGAAAATATACCAGCAGTCAGGGCTGACTAGTTCAATAGCTGCCAAAAAAAAGTGTAAAGTAGGACTCTACTGTTCTAATTTTCTATTGAAATTCAGATTACTGCCCAATAACGACAAACTTTTTTTTATTAAAATAGAAAAAATGAACACCATAGGTCAGGGGTAGGCAACCTTGGCACTCCAGCTGTTGTAGAACTACAAGATCCATGAGGCATTACAAGACTGACAGCCACAGGCATCACTCCCCAAGGCAGAGGCATGATGGGATTTGTAGTTTCAGCACAGCTAGAGTGCCAAGGTTGCCTACCTCTGCCATAGGTATTCAGCACAAGTATACAAAATACAACAAGCAGAGGATCACTGTGCAATGTGCACATTTTGTCATGAAAGGTAAACAGTTATGCAACCATTTTTATACCAACACAGAAAGGCCAATGTAATTTATAACAATAAAAACAAAACAAAAACACAATAGTGCGTTTGCAAACTTGAAATGTAAATGTGAATGCACAGTAGATACAATGACTGCAAGTTAAAAAAGAGACTAAGGCCCGGTTCACACAGGGTCGACTTGTGATCCGGCTTGAGTCGCCTCAAGTCGCCCCAGGTTGCTTGACATAAGAAATACCAAGTGAATGGGAGCCGTTTTTATGTACACTATTGAAGTTGCTCCGACTTCAGAAGAGATTCCTGTACCACTTGGAGATGACTTCTATCCGACTTGTGCCCATAGAATTCAATGGAAGTCGCCTCCAAGTCGGATCCCCCATCTTAATGCAAGCGACTTTGTCAGTGAAAAGAATAGAATTTATTTTGGGGCAGCCCCCCCCCTCACTTCTCTGACTTCATAAGTCGTTTTGTAAGTTGCCTGGAGTCGCCCTGAAAGTCGCGCTGAAATCGCCTAGCAAAGTTGCCCTGAAGTCAGATCGCCCCTGTGTGAACTGAGCCTAAGGCTCAATGTACACGGGACGCTTTTTCAACCTCTACAGAACAATTTTTTGACAGCTAGAAACCGATGCTTAAAAACGTTTTTTTAGCCACATTCCCATCTAAAAGCGTTTTTTTTTTTCTAAATGACAAACGCCTCTAAACATGAGTTACCGCATTTAGGAGCGTTTGCAAGCCGTTATAGGCATTTGGCGTTTCAAATGCCTCTGAATGCATTTTTTTGCTTACCAAAAAAAGCCTCTAAACTCAACTGCCTAGAAAAGACCCTGTGTACATAAGATAACCTAGAAGAGAGTTCATGGGCAGCTGAAAAAAACACCCAACTGCTCCTAAACATCCCCTTACCAGCAGCAGTGTACATGGAGGAGGTGGAATTCTGGTGTCTAAAGCTGGGTATACAACTGCTAGATTTTTTTTTAACACAAATTTGGATGAAAAATCTCAGTACATTCAATGGCTTGATGAAGATTAATCAAGGTACTTCGCTTGTTTATCAATTTTGGAGTCAGTAGACTTCACATTTTACATACAATTTGACAGGTCTAATCACATGTCAAATCAGAGTCTGTTGTCCGGCAATAGGAGCGTCCCTATTGGTGCGGAGCCACACCGATTTCCAAAAGTAGCTCCTGCAAGATTTCATTAGATATCTATGCACGAACTCGCACAGATGTCTTTCAAGTCGCCCCTGAAGTCAGACATTAATTTGCACAATTTCAAAGCCGTGTTCAGTGTGAACAATGGCTAAAAAAAGAATTCCAGGTATACATATTTATACATAAAATCACCTCGGAAGCTGGAAATCACTGAAGTAGAGAACGCTACTTCCAAAACATGCTCTGAATGCCCCTGGTGCCAAGCAACTTACCTCCTGTGTTCAGAATACAGTAGGGTGGCTGCTTGGCCCAGGACCTCGATCAAGTGGCGATCAGTGGAGTAGCAGTGTCTACTTCAGTGATTTCAAGGGTGATGAGCGAGGTATGGTACATACATACGGTAGTTACATTGGTCCAAGCTGGAAAACGTAACTATGTACAAATATACCATACCTGTATTTCTTCTTTAAAAATCCACCAGCACTGTATATCCATCTCCCCACTTAATGGATACACATCTAAATACCTAGCCATAGGCATGCTCTGAAGTGGAGCAACATTACATCTAACTATAAGAGAAAATGCTCAAGTCTCAAATCAAAATGTCATAAAAAGCTGAGCTTCATATTGTGCAAGATTTTTCTGTTGTTGGTGAACCATAACACATTATTTTCTAACAAATTGCTTGTTATTTCTAGGTAAAATCATTCATAAAATATGGATAAAGATAAATTGGATCATGATGGATCAGAGGGAGAGGAATCAGAGAAATACCTCTGGCTAGCGGCACTTATTGTTGGAATCCTTTTAATATTTATGTTAATAGCAATAACTGGCATTATCATATGGAAACATTTTAAAAAGGAGAACACTGCTGACCAGAATTGGGCCGGACCATCTCCACTGGTAGATGGGAACACCCATGAAGATATCCTAGGTAGACAAAGGTCACTTTCAAGCATAAGTACGGCCCCAATAGTACTTAATGAACTACAGGATCCACAAAAAAGTCATGTTTCTGAAAACACACCTCAAGGACATTATAAAGAGGTAAATACGCAAGATGAAGATGCCAGTAAAACCAATATCTCTCCAACAATGCCATACATATCAAGTGAAACGACAAGCTTTTCATCAGATGGATCTGTAGGACAACAATCTACACAGCATACTCAAGACTACTCTTCAAATGATGAAAACTCCCTACCACCTCCACCAGACGACGTTTTACATATTCCTATGCCACCACAGATTGAGGAGCTCCCTGTCATAGGAGATGAAAGGAATTTGCAACCTCTGCCACTAGTAGATGTTACACAAAGTGATGACCACTGCAACCAGATTTCATTATACCAAGAAAATACTATTAATATAACAGATTCTTGTCACAGAACTTACGATATTGATGACCAACTTTTACCACCACCTCCACCAGACCTCTTGTGAAGTTCTTTAAAAGAAGTATCAGTATATGCTTTGATTCCTTCTCATGCATGCCAAATAGCAGCAAGTTTGGTATGACAGAGACTTGACACATGACATTAGTTCCGTAAAAAGTACAAAATATGTATAAAATAACATAAGACATTCACTTAGGCCCCTTTTACGTGGGAAGGACTCCGCTAGGAGTTTGCCTGCTCAGTGGGGAATCTGTCCGTTGTTCCCCGCTAAGCAGGCAGGTGACTTGACTGTGCCCGCTTTGCTTATGCAGAGCAGACATAGCCCTCTCTCCTCTATGGGTGGTAGAATGTAAACTAACTGCCTGTCCCTTTACACCCGACGGCCACCGATTTGATTGACGGGGAATGGATCCGCATCTGCCCGTATTTTAGTGGATAGGATCGGATGTTGGTTAGTGTCAATGGACACAAGTTCACTGACACCTGACACTCCATAGAGGGCAATGGATGGTCCGATTGAGCCCATCAAAAAAAACTTGATCGTTCTGCCCCATGTGAAAGGGCCTTATAGCCCTGTTAACCATAATCACTCAAAGTTTGTGTATTACATATCTGTCCTTGGACAAGGCTATCATATCTCAACATTAAGTGACAGTGTTTGTGTAATGCACAACCCACTGACACCCTGTTCACATTTTCAATAGAGTCTGTTGTAGCCGGCACCAAAATCCATGCAGATGGAGCCTTGAGAAAGGCTGCTAGGTCTGAGATCTGTCACATGGGAAGAGCTTGCATGATCCCTCATACTCAGAATCATAAGGTATTTTCCACTTTAGACAGAGAAAGAAGCATGGGCGGATGTGCTAGTGAGGTTATCATCATGGGTCAGGGGGAGGTCTCTTTACCCAGACAACATCACTAAATGGGCAAATGACAGCGCATCTAAGTAGTTAGGCAATATCATGAAGTAACTTACATCCTGCCTCTAAAATCTGTATATTTACAAGAAAAAAAGTATGTAAAATTGAAAGGGCTGAGTAAAAATTACTCTATGAAAAAAGTAAACTCAAAACATGTGCTCTAGAGCTGCGTGATTAATTATTAAAAAAACTTGATCTCGATTCAACCCCCCTCAGGATCTTAATCTGGCATTTCCACGATTCATTGCTCTGTCGTACTCTGCTCACAGCTGACAGCTGTCAAAAAAGGGTGGATTTGATTTAAATCACAAGTAAAAAGGCTTGATTTAAATCAAATTGATTTAAATCATAATTTTTAAAGAGCAACTGTCATCTCGGTCTCACAGCTGCTCATTTTCTGACCTGCTGTTGACTCACCGACAGCCCCATTCACTTTAATGGGACGGCTGGTGATGTGGCAGTGACAACAAGGTGAGGGATGTGGCGGCAGCAGGTGAGTGAATGCCCGCTAACAGACGCTGCCATGATGGATCTGAAATGACAGGTGCTCTTTAAATGTAAGGATTTATTCTTGCTGGTAGTTAGAATCTTTAATACTTGCAAACAAAATGGAGGTTTCCTGTTTAGAATAATAAGCTGCCAGGTTAATAAAACAGCAACATCAGAACTGATTCAATCATACAGTTTGTAGTGTACATAGATTTGCAAAACAGTGGGATAAAGGAATATTCCTGAACTTTGTTTTATCTCATGGTTGCTGTGAAATTGCGTGAATGCAGTGCATGTTAGCTCAGCTTACAGAGCTTGAATTCATTGAATGAGTTTACCAAAAATGTAAATATTGTAGAATATACAGCCTCATGCTACATAACTAAGCTCCCTTTCCTGCTGAATAAACTAAATTGTTAATGTATCTTAAATAATAAACTATCTTCAGATACATTTTTACTCCAAAAGCATTTTATTAAAATAAATTTGATAAAAATCAAAAAAATAGATTTAAATAAAAAAAAATATATATATAGATTTTTTTTAATTCATTCATTTTTATCCACCCTGCAACATTGTCAGCACTGAGATAAAAAGAAACAATGTGTCGTTTGGTTCTTTTAGATCAAAGGGGTGAACTTGGGTCTGTAAATAAGGGCAGTTTAACCACTTAAAAAGTAAACCCTGATTAGTTTTGCTTGCTCTTTATAAGCCTGCATATGCTCATGTGAAAGCATAATGGGCTAATATGCATCGCATGTTAGTCCATTATGTGGCACTTACCTGCATTGGAAGCCTGCGATGTGCCCGCTCCAGGCCGCGTCCATCTTCTGTCTCTCTTCCTCCGGCTCTGTGACTGGCCGGAGTTGCGTGACGTCACTCCCGCAAGCATTCCAATCGCGGCATGATCTCAGTGAAGAAACGGCACGGATGACGTGGGCACAGCACACTGTATATGTGCAGGTTTAGGAGATACGCAGGGAACCTGCAGGCAAGCCTTATTATAGGCTTACCTGTAGGTTAAAGTGGTTGTCAAGGGATCGATAACCACTTTAAATACTAAGCTTTTTTCTGACATTTGCTGCTTACAAGTTAAAATCAGTATTTTTTGTTAGAAAATGACTTAGAACCTCCAAACATTATATATATATAATTTTTTTAGCAGACACCCTAGAGAATAAAATGCTGGTTGTTGCAATATTTTATGTCACACTGTATTTGTACAGAGGTTTTTGGGAAAAAATACACTTAATTAAAAAAAAAAAAAAAACAGTAAAGTTATCCCAATTTTTTTGTATAAAGATGATGTTACTCAGAGAATCGTGATCTTTATTCTAAGAAAAAAAATTGTGGTTCTCATTTTATACAGAATCGTGCAGCTCTAATGTGCTCACTAAAAAAGCATTCCCTTTAAGACAGAACTAAAGTTAAATAAAATAAATAAATAAATACTTACATCTGTTCCAACAGCCAGATGCCCACAGTGTCCCTCATCGGCATCTTGACCATGCCCTTTTCTGGGTGCTGGTCTTCAGCCGCCTTGATTGGCCAGTGTGGGATGTTTATCAACCTGGCACACTGGCACCATGCTGGAGACAGTGCATGCACAGCTCAGTGTACATCCTGCATGGGACTGCAAACAGGCAGATACGTCTACTTTATTGCAGAGGAGATACCTTTATTCTGCAGTAAAGAGACTGTTCACAATTTTTCTTTTTTTTTTTACTTTTACGTTAGTTCTGCTTTAACTTCCTTCCAAATTCTACTTCTGCTCCAGCTACCCATTGTGGTTGTAAGCATACATGAACTACTAGTGCAAAAAATGTTTTAGAGAAAAAACTGCATTTACTAAACAGACCTTGGGATTCAAAGTAAACAAACAAGGAAAATGATTATGCTTTTAGAAATACCACCTTTACTCAACATAAAATGTAAAAAAAAAAAAAAAAGGTCAAGAATCAAGTACGGTATATACTCAAACTGAAATACATTTTGCTGCACTTTGTCTCCCAAAAATGTGTCAAATAAGCAAGCACTTGCTCAAGCTTGTGGAAAATCTCAGAATGCAATGTGTCCTTTATTTTCCGTGCAGAGCTCTTTCAGCTCATGGATAGAGTTTTCAGACACCAAAGCTGGTGGACAAATTGAGATTTTCAAACCCGTGTATAAAATATACATATACATATTTGAAATAGGCACGGTCTTATGTCAACAATGCAGGTGAGCAGGCCATTTCAAAATGGGATGTATATTGCTGTCAAAACGTTATCTCTAAATCATGCATTAAAGTAGCATATCATTCTGAAATAGCACATAAAAGTAAATTATTTTGGTTATAAAATTCATTTTGTTATTCATAATGCTATTACAACCCAGGAGTACTGCAATTTAAGTATGAGTATAGACAGGGACATTTTTTTTGTTATGTCCCAGGGCTCGCTCCCAGTTCAGAGATCAGACTAGCTGCTGGATTGGCTATGCAATGCTCTCAATAAATTTGAGTCAGCACTAGAATCTGCTCTGCAGTCCTCCGAATAGCTGATCAGATGCATACAGAGCTCCAGCTTACAGCAGTACAATGCAGCTGAAAGGCAGAAGCACAACTACCAGAAGCAAGCATCCTTAAGCAGGAGCTGGATAAATGCCCATCAGATAATAGCACCGTCTACATTAGCTATGTATTGATTCTGAATGAGAAGACCAAGTGGTAAGTTTTATTTATGACTTAACACATTAAAAGGTCATGCAATGATCTATTCGTGCCACTAATGTACCATTTGCTGCAGTAACATTAGAAGCCAGTGATAAATGGCAATAGCATTCTGAACAAGAAGTGCAGCAAAAAAGTAGAATGCCGATCGCACTCACTGAATACCTTAAGGACCAGAAAAAAAGAAAATGTAAAAGCTAACTTGCCTCAAAAATAGCATTTGTTAACGTATACATATTACAATGCAAGACAAATCTATACAATCTGAACTAATGTACATATATCTTGCTTCTTTATGTAATTAATCAAGCTAAACAAAATGTATGGAGATTACTATAGCTTTAAAACGTGTATATGTGTATATTGAAGATGTCTACTGAATATTTGGTTGCAGGTAAGCATGGATTGCCAAATCAAGCCCTCACCAGGACTTCTGTTTCTTTTATGCTCTGTACCAAACATCTTCGGTCTCTGTCCCTTGAAGTGTTCTTGCATCATGAAAAACAGAAATGTTGACTGTTCAGGCAGCAGTCTGACTGCATTGCCACATGGACTCCAGGACAATATCACACATCTGAACTTGTCTTACAACCAGCTATCTGATATAGACCATCAATTGACTAGGTTTACTAACCTGAGGTTTCTAGATCTTTCCCACAACTTGCTCAGCAACCTCCCTTCCCATTTGCCAAGGTCTCTTTGGGAGTTGTATGCTTCAAATAATAGCATTAAAGTGCTTCATAAATTGGACACTGCATACCAGTGGAACCTAAAGGTGCTTGATCTCTCCAAAAACAGCCTGCAGAGGACAGTGTTCATTAACAATACACTGATTAGTCTGCAGCTCCTGAACATAAGCTACAACCAGCTTTGGACGGTACCAACCAATATGCCCAGTAATATACTAACAATAGACATATCCAACAATTCCTTAATACAGATATTACCAGGAACATTGGTGAGAATGCCCAAGCTTCAAAATCTGTACCTGCACAACAACAGATTCACCTACATACCAACCCATGCTTTTGATCACCTGACCCATGTAATAGAGATCACCCTGTACAACAACCCATGGTCATGCCAAGAAACACAAGGTATGAACTATATTATGGCGTGGGTAGAAGAAAACAAAAATGTAATAGGTTCTCCGTGTGCCAATGAAAGATATAAAATTACCAAGCAACTTGCAACTGAATATGAAGCACATAATGAAGTCACTACTGCCGACATTCCATTGTTTACTACAAATCATTCGCTTTTCTTAGAAGTGCAAGAACCCAAGCAGTACAAAAAGATACAATACCCAGAGGATTTAACTGCAGCCCCAGTTAACGAAAGCAGCATTCTACATGCAAGCTCAGAGGACTCTTTAATGATAGATGAAAACTCTGCAGATGGAATGATTCATTTAGACTTTAATTATTTTGGGAATGAAATGGACAATCAAATCAACTCGAATGAAATAGAGGAGACTAAAATGTATGATTCCACAGTTATTGTGAGCTTTGATAATGTAATAAATAACAATTTAACCCTGCCAAGCACAACTGTGTCTGTAGAGATACAAGCCACAACAGTAGAACTGAATGATCTTGCTCCCTCCTCAGCAGCACAGAAAGAGAAGTGTCTTGCAGTTTGGTTTTTGATACTCTTCCTTGTTATAAGAACTGTGTAAAGGCATGTTACAAATGAGGAACTGGGAACCATTTAACAGCTTTTTAATGAGCCTGACAAAGTTTGCATTCCTGTATCCAACTCTGCCAAGGATTAAAGATTACAAACCAGCACTGCTTTAATAAAAATTGAATGTGAACCATTGAATAACAAATGTACTAATGCACAGAAGTTTAATCGATACATGTTATGCTTATTCATACAATAAATGTTTAAAACATTTCTGTATGTCTTTACAGTTTAAACAACTGCATGCTAAAAATTGAATTGTTATGGCATAAGATCAAAAGTGTATACGACCGAAGGAGTAGTACCCACTGATAGAGATATGGGGTATCATTTTTAAGATTGTAATCCTATACAACAATCCACCATTTCATTGCAAAACTGCATAACCTGATTTAGGAAAGGACCAGATACATTAAAAAATCATTAGACCCTTATTTTATTGAAGAAACCTTGTATTAGTTAACCAAGATCAACCATATTTATAAGCAGGTAAACAAACAACTGATTCACTGATAACAGACTCCATAGTATCATGTGAGGCAGGAGGTGTTGAAATGAGTGAAATCTCTGTCTGAGATATGAGGTATGGTATGAGGAATGGATAGGACTTAAAATGTTTGCAAATTCTCTTTTTTTAAATAAACATGTCATACCTGCTCCATGTAATGGTTTTGCAAACAGCAGCCCCAATCCGCCTTCTCGGGTCCCCCACCAACACTCCTGGCCCCTCCTCCTTTTGGGTTTGCCACCAATGGAAGCGGTTTCCTATTGTGGCACAACTGCAGGCTCGATCTCATTGACACGAACAATGCGGCTTGCCCCCCCCATCATAGGATTTAATTGACAGCAGCAGGAACCAATAGCTATCAATCTACCCTGTGAGTGAGAGCGGAGAGAGCCGCTGCTCTCGGGTAGTTGGATAGAGAATGGGCTCAGGTAAGTATATGGATGCTGTGGGGGAAGGGGAGGAGCTGCACACAGAAGGTTTTTATTAACTTAATGCATAGAATGCATTAAGGTAAAAAAAAAACACCTTTTACCTTTACAACCACTTTAAGTTTCCAGATTTTTTCCTTGGATCTGCAGCAGGAAGTGTACCAGATCTTCAGTTTTAGAAGAAAATATTTAAGACCCCATCAGATTCACAGAGAGGAAACTAATACCCTAAGGAAACCTACAAGAAAATGAGATCCTTTATAAGGCCTGATGGGACTCCATTTAGGAACACAGTGCTGCAATGTCTCCATGTTAGTCACTATGCCAAATCTGACATCAGAATAATAAAGTGGTCATAAAGATTGAAGGTTTTTTATGCATGAAGGTAAAAAACCTTCTGTGTGCTGCTCCTCCCACCTAATACTCACCTGAGCTCCCTCTCTATATATAAATGTGCACAAGAGCCTCGGCTGTCATGGGATTCCCTCTCATTGGCTGAGACAGCAGGGGGAGCCATTGGCTCCCCCTGCTGTCAATCATAGCCAGTGAGCCAATAAGGAAATGAGAGCGTTGGGGCGGGGCCGAGCCACGGTTCTGTGCGTCTTAAGGACGCATAGAGCAGGGCTTGGAAGCAACCACACATCAGTGCCGCCATAGCAAGTGGCTTTCTATTGGGGGCACTTGTCAAGGGGGAGGGAGCCAGGATGCTGGCAGGGGACCCAAAAAGAGGATTGGGGATGCTCTGTGCAAAATCACTGCACAGAGCAGGTAAGTATGACATTTTTCTTTCAAAAAAGCTGAACGTTTGATATCACTTTAACCACTTCCCGCCCGGCCTATAGACAAATGACGGCCTGGCGTTGGTTCTGTTATCCTAACTGGACGTCATATGACGTCTTTCAGGATAACCCGTGATTGCGCGCCCCCAGGGGCGCGCATTGCTGCGATCGGTGGAGCGGTGTGTCAGTCTGACCCATCGCATTACCGATCTCAGTGAAAAGCTTCCATCGTAAGCTCTTTACCATGTGATCAGCCGTGACCAATCACAGTTTGTCACAGTGTAAACAGGAAGAGCCACGTATCGGCTTTTCCTCTACGCGCGTCTGCAGACCCAAGCAGAGGAGAGCCAATTGGCAGCTCTCTTGACAGGGGGGGTCGGGGGGTCTGCGCTGATTGTTTATCAGTGCAGCCCCCCCTTTCCCCCTAGGATCGTCACCCAGGACCACCAGGGACCCTGCCCAGGGACCATCAGAAGGCCACCCATGGATCACCAGGGAGACCATTAGGAGGCCACCCAGGGACCTACAGGGAGACAATCAGGAGGCCACCCAGGGACCACCAGGGAGGCCACCCAGGGACCACCAGGGAGCCCACCCTAGACCACCAGGTAAGGGGCATACAGTGCACTATAGGGATGGCACTGTGCCCATATGTGATACATGCCAGAGCCGTGTATCGGTGCCCACCAGTGCCACCCATCAGTGCCACCTATCAGTGCCCATCAGTGCTGCATATCAGTGCCGCTTATCAGTGCCACCTATCAGTGCTGCATATAAGTGTCTCCTCATCAGTGCCCATCAGTGCCATCTTATCAGTACTGCCTCATCAGTGCCCGTCAGTGCAGCCTCATCAGTGCCCGTCAGTGAAGGAGAAAACATCTTATTTACAAAGTTTTGTGACAGAAACAAAGACAAACTTTTTTTTTCAAAATTTTCGGTCTTTTTTTATTTGTAGAGCAAAAAATAAAAGCCATAGAGGTGATCAAATAGCACCAAAATAAAGCTCTATTTGTGGGGAAAAAGTTATAAAAATGCCATTTGAGTACAGTGTAGCATGGCCGCGCAATTGTCATTCAAAATGCAACAGCACTGAAAGCAGAAAAGTGGTCTGGGGGGGAAGGGGGGTAAGTGCCTGGTATTGAAGTGGTTAAACACAATGTGCACAGTGGGAAATCCTGAAGGAAAATTGTAAATGCGTATTCCTTTTAAACACAATGTTGAATAGGCTAACGTGAGGGATTCTCAGCTTTTGTTACATGCTGATTAAACTTTTTTTGTATGTTATATTTTTGTTTGACATTGTAGTACTGCCAGTTTCTCTTCACTACAGGGTAGTACTATAATATAACTATGTTAGAGTGGACTCTACCCCTTGCTAGAGACTTACCCATGCCTCCTGTGCTCCTGTCACAAGGACAGAAAAAAGGGGAAATATTAATGGCAACACAAAAGTATTTGAGTAGAGCGTGGTTTAGTACATAGATCAGTGTTTTATAGCCGTCCATTCTCTATGTGGAACATATTCCCTCACTCCGTCTGGGTGATATCTGCCATTTTCAGATCATGATGTGAGGGAAATCTTTGCAAGGAAATCATTCATAAAATCACAATTGTGGTTTTAGCCCTTTTCCAATATGTTATGGAAAACCAACAACTTTTTTTTTTTTTTTTTTTTTTAAATCAAACTTAAAACATTTTAGTTTATATCCACACTCCTAAAATAACAGAACTAAAAAAAAAAAAGAAAAAATACTCATAGGAGAGCCATTGTAACTTCTACTAAGAACATGCTTTAGACTCCGTTCACACTTCAGCTCGATGCACAACAAGCAATGTTCCATTTAGATCAATGACCCCATTTGAGGGTTTTATCGCCTGTAGCAAAATGCCTGTAGTTCAAAAGACTATATGAGATACTTTTCAGGCCGATTTGAGCATTTTTGTCCCCATAGTCTTCAACGGAAAACACCTGAAAAGTGAAAAATGAGCTTTTCTTCAGGTGTTTTCAGCTCAAACAGCAGCTCCCCTCCCCTTTTCTAGCATCACTCCACACCTTACACAGGTTTTTATTGGTAACAGTAAAAACGCCTAAATGAAAACTGCCTGTAACAAACACCTATATTATTTGCAAATCTGCTAAAAAAACAAAAACAAAAAAAAAAACACTCAAAAATGCATGAACGAAACACTTGAAAAAATGCCCAAAAGAAACTTGAAAAAAATGCCTCAAAATTCTCAGTTCAAGTGTTAATGTAGCTTCAAATACTTTTCAATAAGACACTAAAAACATAACAGACCCTGTCAATCTGGTTATATTATGAAATCCAGACACGAGTTAAAACTTTACTTCAGGAGACATAAGAACTTAATTGACAATGTAAAGAAGATCTGCCTGAATAACCATTAATTGTGCAACATAAGAACAGCTATAGATGTTCTGGAAAAACAATGAATGGCCAAAGTACATTCAAACCGCTTTAGGTAAAGGACTTACAGGAACTAGCAGACCAATTACCAAAACTTGGTCCTGTACTTTCTCATACAATGGTAAATAATTTGGTTCACTTAATTCTTCAATGCCTGCGACTTCCTCCCTTTCCTCCCATGATGCAGCTCTAGGTGCCTAGCTTGCCGATACCAGGCCCAGAAACAGTGGGTGGGGGATAGAGTGGTTTGCCCTAAATACTGACGAACTCCTGGGAGGGAAGCAAGTAGGTGGGAGTAGAAGATAAAGCCTCAAAATAATAAATGTTACTTAATTATTGAAATCAAAAGAAACATGCATTCGCAGACTTGTTTTTAATAGTGTATGCAATAGCTTTAACCCTTTTACCCTGACCATGGCTACACTACTTAGCAAATCTCCTCACCTAGTGCTGGAGAGTACAGCAGTGCCATGGCTAAAAGTAGTTTCTTCCTTTACTGTAACCTAATCAGATCTGCTAGTGATCCTGGCAGTGTTTGTACAGTGAAATTTCAACTCTACGCGTATAATTATCTTTTCCTGTAAGATTTTACTTTTCATTTAAAAAAACATAAGCACTATTGCATATCCCCAAAACACCAACATTTACTGACATTTTAACTGAAGGACTCTTGTAATATTGATTTCAGATTTGACGTAAAAAACAAAAAAAAAAAAAAAAAAACAGATCTTAGAGACCAGCAGCTTTAAAAGTGTAGTGAGGAAATCAAATACAGCACAATTTTAAATGCAAATAAGCCCCCACAAGGCAAGAACAAAACAACTGCTGTATTTAGGCATCAACTAGCAAGTACAACTTACCGTCTTGCAATGTAGTAGAAAACAGGATTTCCAGCTTTTGATGTCCCTGCTTGGTAGAATATATTTAGAGTTTTTAATGCTTTAAATTCTTCTTTTTCGTGTACCTGATGCCTATACAACAAATTTGGGGGGAGCATAGATCTATTAGTTTGAACAAAAGAAACACGCCAGACACATTTTTTTCTAGGAAGATTCTGTAATTACCTAGTCATAAATTCCTCAAACTTGGAACTTGTGAGATTTAGACTTGACCAATGGGTGTCTGCCACAGGCTTGTGCTCTGGAGGCCCAAGATAGGCGAGTAAAGTTGCCATTTTATCAAATGGTCTCCTTCCAACAGCTTTGTGGTCCCTTAAAAAAAAAAAAGATCAAGAGATATTTCACTCTAGTGTTTCAAATAATAAAGCATAACCAGTCTATTTTAAATGCACATACTAAACTTTTTTAATATCTTTTTTTCACTCCTAAGAAGCAGTCAATAAAACAAAAGACCCAATATGATTGTATTCATATACATTTACTCCTCTCACTCGGTTTACAACATCTTCAACTGGCATTTCATTTTACAAGATTTCACATGACATTTAAAGGTGTTGTAAGGGCAGAAGGTTTTTTTTTTTTATCTTAATGCATTCTTTGCATTAAGATAAAAAAACCTTCTGTGTGTAGCAACCCCCCCCCCCCCCCC
>BLSH010286071.1:98810-121192 GCA_018402905.1 Glandirana rugosa | reverse complement strand
GATCAGTTTCACTGCCTTAGTAATTATCAAAGCTGAGGGAAATCCTGAAAACATAACCTGTTGGTGTGCCTTGAGGAATGGAGTTGAGAAACACTGCCTTAAAACTCTGCACATTTTGAAAATACGCTATAAAGAACGTTACTCTAAACTAGGAAGGATAAACCGCAATATTTGATTTTACACGTTCGCAAATAAATAAATGAAAAATCTACACATAAGGAAAACAGCAGTTGGTACCCCTATCATATGCAGCTCAGAAGAACTTTTCTAAAGATCCCATAGCAATATTAGGATTTTTTTGCTTGCCTGTAAAACCCTTTTCTCAAAGGACACAGAGGAAGCGTTTGTAAAGGCAGAACATTTTTTTACCTTAATGCATTCCCTGCATTAGGTAAAATATGTCCCAGTTGTTTTATTGTGCACCCCCCCCCCCCCTTACCTGAGCACTCTCTTGATCCAGCGCTGTGCCAGAGTACAAAAGCGCGGCTGGCTCTTTCTCTTCTCATGGGACTGAGAGCAGCAATAACCATTGGCTCCTGCTGCTGTCAATCACATTATGTGAGAAGGGAGTTGGGGACGAAGCCAAACCACATTGTGTGTATGAATGCATACAGCCCTCCTTGGGTGTGCCACCATAGGAAGCCGCTTCGTATGGTGGCAGACGAAGAGGAGGAGGGGCCTAGAGTGCCAGAGAAGGTTTGTTATTTTAGAGGTAAGGTAACCTTTACAACCACTCTAAGAGCCATTAGAACATGGGTTATGCTGCCCCTTCAGGTGAATGGACACTGGCCAGAAAAAAAAGAAAAAGATACTGCAGGTAGGCATAATCACTCCCACTTCATCTAACCCTTGGTTTTGTAGCAAGCAATGAGAAACAAAGGGCTAGGGGGAGGGATCTTTGTGTCCTGTGATGGACTCCAAGAAAATAGTTTTACAGGCAAACCAAAAATCCTAATTTCTTAATCATACATCACAGGACACAGAGGAGCGAATAGTGATTACTATATTGTATGTCCCAAAGCAATTAAACGTAGGAGAGGGTAACACAGCAACAAGACCAACAAGTGCCAATCTCCAAACAGAAAATGGGGAACCCTCTTATGAAGCCACTTACGACATCCTTCGTCTGAAACTTGGACTCACAGAGGCAAAAATATCGACCTGGTAGAACTTTACAAACATTTGAAGAGAAGATCAGGTAGCAGCCGTACAAACTTGAGCCACAAAAGGTTGAAGTTGAATGGCCCAGGAAGCAATGACACTCCTAGTGGAATGGGCCTTAGCCAGGAAACAAGGAATCTTGCCCTTGATCCCAAAGGCCTGAGAGATGAGCTGACTAATCCACCTAGAAATAGTGGATTTAGAAGCAGCCTGATCCTTATGAGAGCTAGAACAGAGCATTGGGGGCAAACTGCACATCAATCTGCTCAGATTGGTGTGTATTGCTAGACAGCTTTTTTTCTTGGGAGGGTGCATGTGATCAGCACAGGGCCAATCAGCACCTTCCAGACTGAGGGTCAGGGATCCTGCAGCCTCATAGGACAATATGGGGAGAATGAAAACTCCTCCTACAAGTTTTAACCAGACACTGATAGTCACAAGACTGCTCTATACTGCTGATGAGAAAAGGGATTTAGCAGTTTATATTTACTAAAACTATTGCATTTACATGTTCTGTGTACTGTGGGAGACCAGACATAGTGAATTCAGGGTCCTGGGTTTAGTAACACTAATTTCTGTGTCCTGTGATATCCCTTATTACTCATGGGGCCACTATAAAATTCTAACAACTGGGAATTGCAAATCCTGGCCCTATTTATTCCTCAACCAATCTATTTAGGTGCAGGTATTAAACACTGAGTAAAAAGAGACTAGAAACGGAAACGTGCAGTACAGCTCTGCAATAAATGCACATTTTGCCTGTTTTATACTTTTTAAAGTAATTTGTAATTACAGAAAAAAAACTGTTGATCAGTCAGAAACGTGCTCAGCTCTTAAAGAAGTATAACCAAAGCTTTTTGCCTATACTTCTATGGATCACAGGAGTGCAGTTCGTTCTGCACTCCAGTGACCTGTTTTCAGCCGACAGCGGGCTAAAGTCAGCCAGTCCAGGCACTGGATCGATCCTGACTTTACAGTCGGGATCCACCTAGATACCTGGACTGGCAACTGGCTCAGCCTCTAAGCATGTCAATTATAGGCTGAGCCAGCCCCTCCCACCCTCTCTACAAACCAGTGCTCCAGTGAGCGCTGGGGGGGGGGGGCAGAGCAGAGAATCGGTGACCGGCAGTCACCGCTCTCTGCCCAGAGTGGGGGGGCGGTGAGCACTCAACTGTGTTTGATTCCTGAGTTTTCGGGGTAGAGTTGATGGGGGACAGCTGCAATTGGGATTGGTGATGCAGCAATCTAGTCGTGTATAATTTTTTTTATTTTTCTGCATTTCCGAACTTCTCTTTTAAAGGACAGCTCTTAAAAAATGTACCGGGTAAATACTAGTCAAGACCTATGAGGTGTAGGTCACCTCCAGGTTTGACATTTGTATATTATATGGAGATTCGCTAATGCTGGTTAGTATAGCCATTGCTATATTTCCAACACTGCAACAGGAGAGCTCTCATACATAGAAGCCAGTCTGTCCCTCTTCTCCCTTTGTCTCTTCAGAGAACATGGTGTATTATGTAAACCATTAGAAAAATACAAAGTGTGGAGGATAAATGACAGTACAGGATCTGTGTTTAAGAGCTGCAGCCAACCTGTGGCAATAGGTATAGCAACAGCTATACTATCCAACATCGCTGAAACCCTAAATACACAAATGGCAGTGATCCTGAAGGTGGAACAGAGTTCATGGGACTTAAATAGTTGTTAGCCTGCACATTTTATTTTATTTTTTTTCTTAAAGTGGTTGTCAACTCTGGACAACCACTTTAACCAAAAGGTAAGCCTATAAGAAGGCTGCATGGTTTAGGAGATATGCAGTGTACTTGCATGTGCCGATGTCTCCTTCACTGAGATCGTGTTGCGATTGGTGGCTCCCACGCTCAGGCCAGGGAGTGACGTCACATGGCTCCGGCCAATCACAGAGCCGGAGTCCACGGCCCTGGAAGGAAAAGGGGCGAAAATGAACGCGGCCTGGAGCGGGGACAGTGCGGGCTTCCAATGGAGGAAAGCGTCACATAATAGGCTAGTATGCGCTGCATACTAGCCTATTATGCTTTTACATTGCAGGGTAATGAAGAGGAACAAAGAGGAAGTAAAACCCATCAGGGTTTACTTCCTCTTTAAGTTAATTAAATCCTGTTGTGGCTAGACAACACACAGCATTTTTGTGGACTGAGAGGAGTCAGTCCTGTTCAGGGTCTTTTGCTGTACTACTCAAGCACTCTCACTCTCAGATCTCTACAGCATAAAGACTAAAACTTATCTCAACCCAAAACAAAAAAATATATATATATATATAGAATGCAGCTTACCAATCCTTAGATGTGGTTGCAGCAGTAGTTTTCATTTAGGCTTTTAATTTCATCTGGTAATTCTGACAGTAACACTTCCTGTCTTAGTGTGCTATACTCACTTCTACACCACCAATGAAAGGAGCAATGTAGCCAACCCTGGATCTGACAAGATCAACATTTTTTTTTTTTTTTTTTGCCACTTAATCAAAAATAAAAACAGATAACATGCTTTCAAAAGGTATATTTAAAAGATCAAAGAAGAGCAAAAAAGAAAAGTTCATTATTCGAGTTTACATAAACTTTAAGATACCAAAAAAGAAATTACTGTAATTATGCAAGGAGAAATAAACATAACACAGAGTACTCACCTTACCTTATGCTGTAGAATTGAGGCTAGCAAAGGTCTAAAGCTGAGCCAATGGAAAATTGAAAACAATTTATATAGCACATCACTTTCATTTACAGTTTGTAGGAGAAAGACCCATTTTCAGAATAGAATGAGCTATGCACCCCAAGCATCTAGAAAGCAGCAGATGAGCGCACCCAAAGGTGTAGAAAAAGTATACGTACAACCCCTGCATTACATGTCGTCAACAATACTCAAACTGTAAAGCCAAAACCATATTCATTTCCTTTGTATCAATCAGTCACACAGAGGAGGAGCAAAAAAAAAAAGAATTTCAGTGTGTTAATTGAAATGAAAGCTTTCTGAGCCAGAATTAGTAGAATGATTTTGACAGTGAAGGACTGGAGTGAAGATGCTTTAACAAATAAAACATAACGAAAACTGTTAAGCTTTATTTTTGGTTCTAGAGGTCAATTTTTTTTTGTGTTGGGGAAGAAAATGGCTAAGAGAAAGTTCTACAAACTTACTGATTTTTTGTTTTCCTTTTTTTCTTTTACTGTAGCTTTATTCAGTAGGGAATAGCATGTTGCCTACAGGACAGAGATGAGCACAAACAAGTCACAGCACCAACTACACAAAGCAAAATAAATAAAAAAAAAATTAAATAAAAACAAAAACACAATGTGGTCTCTCACAATGCTTTACGGAGCAGAATGTAACACAGTAATGAGAAAAAAAAGTAATGTTTGGTTGATTTTCGAATTACAGAGGATGCTATTACACAATTGCAATCAATTCTACTATTTCTGGAAATGCTCTTTTTCATGTCAACAAACAAACCAAAATTCAGGTGTCTTGCTTTAAGATGGTTTACCTTGAAATAGACCAATTTACCCTACAACCATAGTCTGGGTGATGAAAATAATTGTACTCTTAAAATTTTGTGGCATTATGTTCCAGCAACATCCCATCATAAATTATAACAGGTGGAAAAAATACCCAAATTGCAACATAAAGAGTCCCGCCAACAGAAATGATGCCACGTAGCTGGATTCCAGAGAACAGCTACAATTCAGTGGTGCAATTCTTTTCAAGGAAGCAAATTACTAACTGTCAAAGTTAGTTAAACTTTTGTACAAAGATAGGTATAATACTCTGGCTGAAAAAGCAAAGGAAAAAAATCTTAAATATTTTAACACCTCAACCTCATCCTAAATTTGCAGCCCACTATCATGTACTACAGATGTAGTTTTACAGTAAATCCTGGGATTTGTGGGAATTTCTTTTACTAATTCCTTAACATGTCTTGTTACATGAGAGAGGAAATTGTGGCCGTTGGACACAAGAGGCCTGACATAAGGCTGTGGTTCGAAATACCTATACAGAGTTTGGGAGACAGGCACTGTTAATTGTGCTATAAATGCACATTGTTTAAAGAGTGCAATAATGCAAGCTGAAATTTACACACAACAGTGACACCCATGCTTTATTCATCTGAGGTTTAAAGTGGTTGTAAACCCCTGAAATGAAGAATGAACAACGTAGATCCTGCTATAGTGTATTTCCTTGATCCAAAGCATCTAGTGTGATTTCTGTCTGCTCTGTCATTCCTTTTCAATCGGCATGAGTCACTAATGAGAGTCTACACCCACACCAAGCAATCCCAGGAGATGGCCCCGACCTCTATCCAGCACACGGTAGGTGATTATTAGCCTATGCTGGCCATGTTTCCCTGTTAGACTGTGTAGAATTGTCCTTTCCCTCCACTCAGGTCTCAGATTACACTCTGCTCCATGCTATGCAGTTTGTGACATCAGATCCTTGATCCCTGCGCGTCAGGAAGCTCAGAAATGCAGTGTAAAATGTTTGTTTTAGAAGCACGCAGATAAACAGGTACTACTATTATATGAGGATTTGTTTCATCTCAGTGTATCATCTGAGGCTAGTCACTTCACTGGGCATATTTAGGAGTTTATAACCACTTTAAAGCAGGATATTTTAACCTAAAAAATTTAAACAGTTTCCTGGCAGCACTCATCAGCACCAATCAGCTTTGCCACTGAAACCAATTTTAAATAATCATGCTTTTCCCAAGTTTAATGTAAAAATCACTGCCAGTGTCCTTTATTAACCCTAGGTTCACACCTTTTAGTTTGTGTTGCAGTTTGCATAAACGCACTAGAGTCCATTTAACATGATTGCCTATGGTACACGTTCACATCTATGCGTTTTCTGAAGGAGTCTGGGACTTTTTTTCTGCGTTTTACATGCAATAGACTTCAATAGAGCTGCACCAGAAACGCAAGCGATGTGTTTTGCGTTATTTTTCTATTTAAACACTGTATATAGCTGGTTGTTAAGGACGGGGCCGGGAATCCGGCTGCTGCGTCCTTCACAACCAAGTCATCAGGTTCCCCCGCTGACAAGCTGAATGTAAAAGAAAAAAAAAAGAAAAAACTTGCGGGAAAAAATAACGGCATGGGATCCCCCTCTGTCCATACCAGGCCTTTCGGGTCCACACCAAAAAAAACAAAAAAACAAAAAAACAAAAAAAAACAGCGTGGGGTCCCCCCAAACACCATACCAGACCCTTATCCAAGCATGCAGCTCGGCAGGTCAGAAAAGGGAGGGGACGAGCCCCGTACCCCTACCCATTCAGCCAAAAAAGCAGTGAAATGTTAAAAGACAAGCCCTTCATTAAAAAAGAAGCCCTGAGTTGTCTTCTCGCCGAGCTGTCTTCTTCCTCACTAATTGGAAATAATGGGGAACGACTTGTCATGCGACTTTGCAGTCCCAAGTTGCAGCACAAGTCCCATAAGTGTGAAAGGAGCCTTAAGGCTGTCTTCCTCCACTTGCTGTTGTGTTGTCGCCCACTATCTGGCATCTCTTATATAGCCATAGGGCGTAGCCACCCGGTGACGTCACCCGGAGAGACTGCCCCTTATGACTACACGATACCAGACCCGAAGGGCCTGGTATGGACCTGGGGGGGACCCCATGCCATTTTTTCCATGAGTTTTTTTTTTTTTTTTTTACATTCAGCTGTGTCAGTGGGGAACCCCACTGACAGCTGATGACCCATGGGCTGTAAAGGACGCGGCAGTCGGCTTCCCAGCCCTCTCCTTAGCAACCAGCAATTAACAGTGTGTTTAAAGAGGAAACAAACATAAAATGCATGAAAATGCAGGCAAAAAAACATAAAAAGAAGAGGGTTTAAAAACGCGAAAAGCACTGCAAAACGTGCTTGAAAAACGCATCAATCGCAGCCCCATAGATGTGAACCTAGTCTAAATGGAGAAGCATTGCGCATATACACAGTCTAACATTAAACTTATTCAAGAATTCGAAGGGCTTGTGTGGATCGGCAAATAAACACTTTATGCGGCATAAAGCTTGCATTTGACTCCCTTCACAGCTGCTTCTGACCTCCTAAGCTACAATAAACAGCTTCTGCACTCTCAATGGTCTGTGTTCAGTTTAGTGTTCTTGACCATAAGAAAAATTACAGTACATAAATAGGCACTACAACCAAAACCGCTGGCACTGTTGGGGCTATTCAGCAGTTTAAAGCAGTGGCAGCCGACAACTAATGGTCCACGAGAAAATTGTGGTGGTCCCCAGGGATTCTGTCACAAATCAACACTGTGGCGGATGTAAACCACCCCATTGTGGCTCTTCATGTGTACCGATACCCGGAGCACTGTGTGTAGAAGGCATGTAAAATTTATGTTAGTAGTCTGTGGGATTCAAAATGGTGTTTTTAGTGGTCCATGAGGTCCAAAAGGTTGCCAACCACTGGTTTAAAGCATCCAGTGCTAACAAGATTTAAATTTTTTCGTTTTTCTTATACTTTATTAAAAAAAAGGTTAAATGCAAACCAATACAGATTTCCACACCAACTGGGATGCCTAAAATTTTATTTCCTAATAGTCTACAGTGAAGCATAAGATTGTTTTAGGTTTTCAGTAGCTTAAAATCAACTCGTCAAGCACATTAATGCTAGTACGGTTTGCAATATATTATATTTTAACAGATCACATTGTCTGATTGAAATCAATTTTCATTATTAAAGTAAATCCAATAGATTAAGGAAACAATAAAATAATTTATATTAAATCATGCTACTGGTAGCTGAAATCACATTTTAAATTGTAAGTTTACTTTCACTACCTTTATATCGGACAACCTGTTTGCTACATTCCTGAAGACGCACAATGGGGGGGTCCATTTATAAATGATGCCAAATTCACAAAAATCTTTAAATTTGAGACAAAGCCTTTTTTGCATGAGAAAAACATGAGAAGGAGGCATATTTGTGCAAATTTGCATAAAATTCGTAGGTTTTGGATGAGGCGATAAACAAGGAACAAAAATAAGAAATAGATCATATAATTTTCACTGCCTAATAATAGACCAAATTTCTATAACCTAAAAAAAAAAAAAAAAAATTATAAATCACTACGATTTAACAGGCTTTTTACTGGCTGTAGTTGGTGTTATATCAAATTAACGGAGTATAAATTACAGGAAGGATGGCACTGTAGCATAGACAATTCATGTAAAATTCATCACAAAAGAACCAGTATAAATTCCCATGTTGCCTCTTCGGAAGTGTGATTTTCTGTATGGTCAGCAAAACTAAAGCTTCAGCCAACTCCTGGAAACAGGATCGTATATCAATGAAATGTGGAAAGGCAAACCACACTGCTTTTAAACACAGCCAGTTCTATGCTAGGATTTAAAGGTTAAGTTCAGCTTTAAGAAAAAAATACTTGCATATGTTGCAGGCAAAAATGTGCATTATTTTTGTTGCACAGGAGCCTGCAAAGTATTGCACCCACAATCAGTAGATTGTGGGTGCAATGTTAGGCTCCTACTGACACTTTCTACAGCTCTCTGTATGGGCTTTCAGTTACTGAGCTAAAGGAAGAGTCAATGGACTATGAGCGCACTTGTGGTCCGTTAGGAACTACAAGTCCATCTATGGCAGTGGAAGTCGGGACTTGTAGCTTATTAATGCATAGATCTTTATTCATTCACAGCCACAATGATTTTTTTTATCACTTCCCATTTCCACAGAAAGTGAGGGAAAATCTCACTTAAAGGCTGCCTTGACCACTCTCCAAAACTAAACAGGATTACTGTACTTACCGTAAAATTTGTTTCTTGGAATTCATTAAGGCTACTTTCACACTGAGGCGCTTTACAGGTGTTTTTTTTAGCTAAAAATAGCGCCTCAAAAACCCCCCCAATGTGAAAGCCCTGAGTGCTTTCACACTGGGGCGGTGCGCTTGCAGGACATTAAAAAAGGTCCTGCACGCAGCATCTTTGGGGCGGTGCAGTGACACACCTCTCCTCCACCGCCCCTGCCCTTTGAAAACAATGGGCAGCGCTTCCAAAGCGGCTGCACACCTCCTCGGTAGCGCGACGTGCCAGAATTTTTAACCCCTTGTAGGGAATTAAAAGCACAGCGGCGCTATAACAGCAGTAAATCCCCGCTGAAACTAGCAGGAATTTACCACTACCGCCCACCGCCCCAGTGTGAAAGTACCCTAAGGGACACAAGATAAGTAGCCATTTAAAATAGGGTTATTCTATCACCGTCAAAAAGAACAGATATTGGCAAACAAGCAGCATTGGCCAGCTAGGTGTAATCCTCCCTCCCATTATGCTTCAGTTTTGTCAAAAAGCATGAGGCTGGTTTCTAACAGGTTTTCTCCGTAGTTCGCATCCGCCTACTCTGCAGGGGATCTACCCACTGGGCAGGTGGATGACAGGTCTGTGTCTGCTCCGCCTATGCAGAGCATGGGGCTGTCAGATGGAAATGGACTGCTTGTCTGTTTCCATCTGACTGTCATCCTATCAGGATAAGATCAGATCGGACGCCGGCAGGTGTCAGCGGATCAGCCGCTTTATAGAGGGCTATAGATAGTCTGATCAGGTCCACCTGAAAAACTGCCAGGCGGACCTGATTGGAAAGCCCATTTGAAAGCAGCCTTATTTGGGTCCTTTCACACAGGCTTTCCAATCAGGTCCGCCTGTCAGTTTTTCAAGCGGACCTGACGGACCTTGCAGTCTCCTCCATTGGGCGTTGGATGTCAGTGGACACATGGTGGTCCGTTTCCACCTGATTTCCCATAGAGGAGAGCAGGACTGTGTCCGTTCTACACAGCGGAGTGGACAGGACCTGTCATCCGCCTGCTCAGCGGGGATCAGCGAAGCAATCCCCTGTTGAGCAAGCGGAATCTGCTAGAGCGAGGCACCCATGTGAAAGGGGCTTAGGAGTAGATCAAAACAGAGGAGTGAGATCTTTATCCCTTAATAACTTTAACACATTTTTATTTTTATTTTTTTTTGAGGGGGTGGGAGTGAGCTTGCACAAACTACTCAAAATCAAGGCTGTTTATATATGGCCTATGGATGGCAAGCAGTCAAGGAACGATGAATAAAACAATGTGGCTGGAATCAGGGTTTAAGTTGCATTCTGAGCTATATCTTCTGTGTACATAAAGCATAACTTTTTTTCTAGGGGGGTGTAAAATTCAGACCCTGACAGAGGCTGTGATCTTTCTCTGCATTACCAGAAACAAGATCCATACATTTGGCCGAGGTTGGGTTTGAGGGTTTGCTGATTATATGATGTGCACAACTGTGTGCTTTACATTAATGACATGATTGAAAAAAAAAAAAAAAAAAAGAATAGTTTTCCTTAAAATACGCAAGCATTGTCAATCTGCTTAACACTTTATAATGAATAAGCTGAACAGTTGCCTAGGATTTGCTTACCTTACCCAAGTCTCTAACCAGATGCAAGCATGCAGCAACCCAGGGCAAAATAAAGGTACAACTCCTTACCTGCATACTTAGCATGGTTCAGTGAATAAGGCTTCTTTTAACATTTGTTTACAGGTTAGCCACAAATACCCCTGACACACATTGTGTCCCTACAGCTAAACAATTTATAGTTACATTATTTTTACAATTTACAGTTGCAAACTCAGGGATCAAGCAGACCATAAAAACAGACCCTATGGAATCATCCTCCCAATTCTAGTCTTTAGGATTTAAAGATAAAGCAGAAATGTGTTTGTTAACCTGGAATAGATTGGCATTATAAAACATTAGGAAAAAGCAGATGTTTTCTTTCATTCCATCATGCAAAATATGCAGATTATGTTTTAAAAAATAAACATTCTACAGTTTGTACAGTAGTGGTGATCTCACGCTTTCCACCTTGTCTAGAGAACACTTTCCATCCATTCAGATAATGCCAGCCCGTGTTGAGCAGCTGACCTCCTTGGTTTGCAATGCATCAGGCCAGCCACTCAGCATGGGACATAGAAGCAAATGGAAATCACTGGATAAACTGTGTCTAATTCAGCGATTTCCAGCCTCCAGGGGCATTAAAGAGGGACCAATGCAATTATGTAAAAAATATACCATACAGGCAGTCCTCGAGTTATAAACGTCGGTCTTACAGAGAGTGACAACAGGAAGTGAGAGGAAATCGACACCTTTGAAGGGAAATTCACTCCTGTAAGAGTTATCACGGGAAAAAAGGTGTCTCTACTGAAGCTTTATCTCCAATCCTAGTTTCCATGACAACCCAAAATTTTCAATATCCAATTGTCATTGGGACAGAAAGTGAGGTGAAATCTTCTGAACAGGCGCGCAGACAGCAAAACAAATGTTACAGGGGTATTAACCCTTCCCTATGCTATTCAAAAACCTAATATTTTTTTGGCTGGAGTTACACCTAAAAAATGTACCTGTTCCAACTTACAAAGTCAACGTGAGAAAAAATACCTACAGAGCCTATCTAGTTTGAAACCTGGGGACTGCCTATACCTGGAATTCCTCTTTAAACAATATGACAGATAAACATTTAACTCGATAAATCTAGTAGTACACAAAAAAACTAGTAGAAAGAAATCTGTGCTTGATTAGCTCAAAAAAAGCATGAGAGTACTGTGGGAATGAATGCATGTAATGATAAATGCTCAGCTAGGTACAGTGTGAAGAGCCATTTATTTTTTTCTACTAGAGTCGAGCTTCCTGAAAGCAGCATGTATAAGTGAATAGATATGCATTGGCTATACGAATTCACCTACACAGCTACGTTTTACAAGTATGATTGGTAAAACCTTGATTAATAAAAAGGAAACAACAAAAATACTTCTGTAAATAACGTTAAAATCCATTGTTAAGCTTTTAAATTTTGCTAAGAACCTGCAGGGTGCATGTAAAACTGTTTAAAGCGTTGCACAGTTCTAGTTCTAAATAACCTTACCAAAAATTAGCTGTAAAATCAGGCATGATTGTCATCTCTTCTAAATTTAAACATTCAATGTTTAAAAAACAAAAAAAACCCACGAATTTACAGAAAACCTAAGCAATTCTCCTGTAGATCAATGTGGAAACTAAAGAAATGACGCCATGAAGATTGCGGGTCTAAGTCTAGTGAACAGACAATGCAGTCTGGGTATCAGTTTCACATTATGCCAAGGATAAAAGAAGGACAAGTGCAAATACATCCAACCTGATTCTGAAAACTAATTCAGCTACTGGCCTGAAATTTACACACATGCACATTAAATACATTTATAGAGTTATATGAACACAGTACATACAGCACATTTGAGTAGTCAGTCCATGTTCTGTCCATGCTTGTGCTTTACAATAATTTTATTGTGAGCAGCAGTACAAACAAATCTGCTTTCTGAGTCAATAAAACATAATCGGACGCTCCAACTAAGAGGAGTTTAATCACCTACAATCCTGAGACGCAGCAAGCATTCTACCAATGTTTAAAGCAGTATTATCCCTTGTCCCACCAAGTAGACTATCCAGCACAGCAAGCGGTCACTGCCTTAACACAGAGCTCAGCATTTCTGAGCAGTATTAGGCACAGCAATTTGTCAAGACTCAAAACTAGTAATAGTTTCAGCAGTTGGACAAAGACAATCTCCAGCACTGGATGGGAGTCCTGCTGTGATCTTTAAAGGCTAACTTCACCTTTTTGGAACACGTTACACCTATATTTAGGACGTTCCATGCTCCAACAGTCCCCCTCCCAGCCCACATCCCCCCACCCCTTCATGACAGCAGACAGGTGTTCCTCTCCCTGCACCCGTTGTCAGTTTTCCAAAATGACATGGCTGTGGGGGGCTCCGAGAGGCTGGGGCTCCCGCAGGCTGATGTTACGCCGAGTAAACAGATACCTAAAATGTTACGCTTTAAAATTGCGCACACACATGGAATGGTGACAAACTACGATACTTAAAAATCTCCATAAGCAATGATTTAAAACTTTCTACAGGTTAGCAGTTTAGAGTTACAGAGGAGGCCTTGTGCTAGAATTATTGCGCTCGCTCTAACGATCGTGGTGATACCTCGCATGTGTGATTTGAACACTGTTCACATTTGCAGTCGCGACGTATGGATGCGTTCGCTTTTGCGTGCGAGCACGGAGGGATGGGACGCTTTAAATTTTTTTTTTTCTTATTTTATTTGTTTATTTTTTTACTCTGTCCCTTTGAAGAAAAATAAATTCTGATCACTTTTATTGCTGTCAGAAGGAATGGAAACATCCCTTGTGACAGTAATAGGCAGCGATAGATACTCTTTATGGAGGGATCTGGGGTCTATAAGACCCCAAATCCCTCCTTTACTCTTAAAAGTATTCACAACGCCAAAATCGGCTTTTTGAATACTGACATTTTTTTAAATTTGGTTCCTTTAAGTCTTCTGTAAACCTGAAGTCATGTCATGATGGGGGCCAAGCCACTTTTTAGCAGCATCGGTTGTTATCCCAAGAAAGCCAAACGTTGGCTCTAAAAAAACAGTACAGGGGTGATGCGTGCAGCTGCAGGTACAACCCCTTTAAGCCGAGCCCGCATATTTGCATATGGTCGGCGGGAAGGGGTTAAACTGGAGGGTTGCTGCAACGTGTGCAAATATACAGTTGCTTGCAAAAGTTTAGGAACCCCTGACAATTTCCATGATTGTCATTTATAAATATTTGGGTGTTTGGATCAGCAATTTCATTTTGATCTATCAAACAACTGAAGTACACAGTAATATTTCAGTAGTGAAATGAGGTTTATTGGATTAACAGAAAATGTGCAATATGCATCAAAACAAAATTAGACAGGTACATAAATTTGGGCACTCTTGTCATTTTGTTGATTTGAATACCTATAACTACTTAGCACTGATTGATTGGAATACACAATTGGTTTGGTGAGCGCATTATGCCTTGAACTTCATAGACAGGTGCATCCAATCATGAGAAAAGGTATTTAAGCTGGCCAATTGCAAGTTGTTGCTCTCTTTGACTCTTCTCTGAAGAGCGGCAACATGGGGGCCTCAAAACAACTCTCAAATGACCTGAAAACAAAGATTGTTCTAAATTATGGTTTAGGGGAAGGCTACAAAAAGTTATAACATAAACAAGAGAGCAGCGCCTCTAAGTGCAATACCTTCTTTAATGATAAAGGGTATAGGTAAATATACACTCACATAAACGATCGGATAAAAACACAGAAAGGATCATCCGCGGATCACCAGATGGTGTGCAGGCAGGTGTGGAGAGGCGATATGTGAGTGTATATTTACCTATACCCTTTATCATTAAAGAAGGTATTGCACTTAGAGGCGCTGCTCTCTTGTTTATGTTTTGGTCTACAGAGTCTTCCTGCTCCGTTTAGCCTGCTGCCTCGAATTGCACACCTCCTCCGGACTTTGCCCATGGACTTCCTTGGAACTTTCTTTCCCCTTGCCCATGCCCATGTCCATCCTCTACATGCCAGAGTGGTATGAGAGCTATTTCAACATGTTTTGGTTAGAGTGACATGTGAGCGCAGTGTTATTTGTTATTATGCACTACAAAAAGTTATAGCAGAGATATTAGCTGTCAGTGTCCACTGAGGAACATAGTGAGGAAATGGAAGACCACAGGCACAGTTCTTGTTAAAGCCTGAAGTGACAGGCCACATAAAATATTGGAGAGGCAAAGGCGAAGGATGGTGAGAACGGTCAAAAACAGCCCACAGACCACCTCCAAAGACCTACGACATCAACTTGCTGCAGATGGTGTCACTGTACATCGTTTAACAATTCAGCACACTTTGCACAGGGAGAAGCTGTAGGGGAGAGTGATGTGAAAGAAGCCTTTTCTGCACACACGCTACAAACGGAGTCGCTTGAGGTATGCAAACGCACATTTGGACAAGCCAGCTTCATTTTGGTCATAACGACGGGCGTTACGCATGGCGGCAAAAGAACACAGCGTTCCAAGAAAACACTTGCTACCCACAGTAAAATTTGGTGGAGGTTCCATCATGCTGTGGGGCTGTGTGGCCAGTGCCGGGGTACTGGGAATCTGGTTAAAGTTGAGGGTCGCATGGATTCCACTCAATATCAGCAGATTCTTGAGAATAATGTTGAGGAATCATTCACAAAGTTGAAGTTAAGCCGGGGCTGGATATTTCAACAAGACAACGACCCAAAACACTGCTCAAAATCTACTCAGGCATTTATGCAGAGGAACAAGTACAATGTTCTGAAATGGCCATCCCAGACCTGAATATCACTGAACATCTGTGGGGTGATTTGAAGCGGGCTGTTCATGCTCGGCAACCATCAAACCTAACTGAACTGGAGAAGTTTTGTAAGGAGGAATGGTCCAAAATACATTCATCCAGAATCCAGACACTCATTACAGGCTATAGGAAGCGTAGAGGTTGTTATTTCTGCTAAAGGAGGCTCTACTAAATATTGATGTGATTTTTCTGTTGGGGTGCCCAAATTTATGCACCTGTCTAATTTCGTTTTGATGCATATTGCACATTTTCTGTTAATCCAATAAACCTCATTTCACTACTGAAATATTACTGTGTCCTTCAGTTATTTGATAGATCAAAATGATCAATCATGGAAATTGTCAGGGGTTCCTAAACTTTTGCATACAACTGTATATTCATGTCCCACTTGCTGCATCCCTACTCTGCTCGACATCATTCAGTGGTGTTTCCGTCAGAGTTTATGGTTATTCTGGTGTTTACAAATTAAAGCAACATTATAAGAGAAAACGTCAGGGTGTTCAAACTTTAGTGAAAGAACACTACAGGGAAAGTATTCACACAAAGAAAAGTGGGTTAGTGTCAGTAACTGCTTCTAGTAAAATATAGCAGCTCTATACAGTTCAGCATACCTGGTACAGACAATGGCACACACTGCGCAGCTGAGTAGGGAATTCATGGGTGGAGTTTATAATGGCATGAAAGAACTTCTCCGTCATCTGCAAGAGACACCGCTGGTTTTCTTCAAGGCTTTCAACTCCATCCAACCTTCAAAGACATATTTAAAATCCCAACAGAGAAACACCAAGCCATGTTAAATCAGTTGAAAGGGCAAATAAAATATTTGAAAATAATGCTATGAAAAATGGAAATAAAAGTTTAGTATGAAAGTAGTAAGCAGCGAGGTTCAGATATGTAAAGGTATAGGGTGATATTAATTTAATGTTAAAGGCTACATGACAAATACCTGCAATTTTTTTAAAAATAAAACATTCAGTTGCCAGTTTCCTTCCAAGTACAAACGGGCTTTAAATGTTACAGTAATTGCAATATTCTAATGTTTTGTCCCTGTACGCTTATTAATATATTTTGTAGAATCTATCAAAACTGGTAATGAGCAACATCAAAGCATTTGGTGCTGATAAGGTGAAATAAAGGCAAACCTTGAAGAGTCCACTTCAAAACTGACATGTTGCCATTCAGGAGATGTTATGATCAGTCTCAATAGTGGTTCCAAAAGTTTCTGAAGATACGTGGCCCCATATACCTGAAAGCAAAAAAAGAAACCATTGGAACAAGAACAGTTTCGAAATCAGTTGGAAACCAAAATGTATCCGAAATTTGACAGAAGCAGGAGATTCCCAACTCAGAGAAGCAACCTAATTGCCGTAGAATTAGAATATGGCCTTTAAGAGATGGTAAAACAAGCAGCATTTTGTAAGTTTAATGCCACACTAATGTGTTTTCCTGGAAATGATTTATTAGGCTTCACATTTTTACATGTCTATACAGCACTCAAAGAAGTTTTATGTTTGACTTTTAACAAATATAGTAAATTTAACTAAATAGTTACAGTGCCTGTGAAACTGCAGCAAAATCATATTTTTTCAAGTTTAGGATGTGATTTGGAGTGGAGAGGAGCTACAGCATATTGCAAGCTTTTGCTGCTATCTGCACGCCTATTGAAGAGATTTCTCTTCACTTGCGATGGCAGCTATAAAATAAATACCACAAAAGTGTTTGAAATACAAAATCATCAAACACACAATTGCATTCAATACAAGGATTGCACACGCTGTTTTTACTGGAAATACAAACCTTAAAACAGAATGTCATGATTTTACTAGCTAAGCTGTTTCCTCTGAAAAGTGTCTGCATGGAGTCTGCTAGCTCAACTTCCTTAGAAAACATGTTCCACAGAAGCTGATACAGTAGATGTCGGGAATCAAACAGCGTCACAAGGACTCGTGCCAGCTCATCCTAAGCAGATAAATAAATAAAATCTAGTCATATTTAGGAATATTTATAGATAAATACAACAGTTATAATGTCACCACTAAAACACCCTTTGGTTGCTCCATTACACTTGAAAAACAATATAACTGACCCACTGTGAGCAAGGAACCACATTGGCTAGAGCCATGGCAATAGGCAATTCTCCTTGGTCTCCCATCATGGTAACTAATTCCACCAGCCTTTCGAAGCGATCGGCTAGAACTGTCTCAGCTAATGTGTCAAACTCTGTTCCCTGCTGCAAAATTTTTGTAAGGACTTCCATAAATGTAGCTCTTGTCTGTAGGTCCTTATGGTAGCCAAGACCTAGGATCAAAGCATGCAGCGATCAAAATGTGCATCTAAAATGTTAATTTTATGGTAAAGGATAAACATCCAGCCATAGCTACTCACCAATTGAGTGCATAAGGCCACTATCCACATTGGCATTCAGAAGATTAGACATAGCTAATACTGTACAGTGCCTTAAAGAAGCTAAGCGCCGAGACATTCCTCTCTTCCTGCCACCCGTCTGTGTGCCATCATCTTCAACCTCACTGCAGTCGTTCAGCAGGTTCATGAACAGTGTGAAATACCTAAACAAAAGAGATTAAGATGTGTAAGACAAACATATAACAAACCCTTAAAATTAGGATGGCCAGGCTGATTTAGGCCTCTTAGAATGATCAATATCTGTGTATAATGCTTAATAAATACTTTTCTGAAAGGATAAGTTCAATTTAAAAAAAATAATAATAACAATAATAATGAATGCATATTTATTTTGCAGGTAAAAAAAATGTGCATTTACAATTTCTTTTTTCAGGAGCCTGGAAAGCATTGCACCAGTGATCAGTAGATCGCTGGTGCCATGCAGGTCCCCTGCAAAGGATGTCAGCACTCGTAGTTCATTCACAATGTCACTGTCACGTGGGCGGAGCTCGCACAGCCATACGGATTTAAAAAACTGACAGCTAGTATGGGGAAGTTCTCCCTTGTGCTGCTGTCACAGGGAGTGCGGGGAAAGGGCAGTGATGCGTGCATGACCCCCCCCAATTTGTGGCATTTATTAGGGCTCTGGGATTCAGTCAAGTATTCTAGTAAGTTGATCCCCCCCTCACCTTCTGTTCTGCCAACAGGTGTTTTACATAACCCTATGTTCCCCCCTGGCATCAGAAAACCCTTCAGCTTTTGCTGGTGGTCCTCTAGAGATACTAAGTACATACACAATCTTTTTTCCTTAGACGGTGCCAATTACTTTACATATTTATAGGAGTACTGGAAACATCCCCATTTGGAAGACTTCAGATTTCCCACTTTGCACATACACTCCTTAAAAACATCATGATCAGCCTGGTCATCTCAACCCCCTTTGAAAGTACATTTAAAAACTCCCCACATTTGAGCAGTCTGATGTCTCTCTTGTATACGGCCAAGCTCTCTACAATGCATGGCTCTATATAACATTATATGTATAAGTGGCAATGCGATATAAGTGAATCGCTCCAACTGGAAAAAAAATCTGGTCAGCTGCAGCCACATGCTCCACTAATATTGTGTGCATTCACAGAATTTAGGCTTAGTTCACACCTATGCAGTTTACATTTGATCAGTTTCTGCAGTGCTTTTTGTGCACGCATTTCTGACACTTTTTTTGCGCTTTTTTTTTTTTTGCCAATTTTTTGGTGGGTGGATTTAAAAAAATGCAAAATACAAAATCGCTTCAAAAACACACTACATGCTTTTCTACAGCTTCTCCATTGAGGTCTATTGAACCAAAAATGCACCATTTCGCTTTTAAAACCCTTTCCAAAAAACTCAGAGGCTGAAAAAAACAGATGTTAACGTGTCCCATAGGAAACTCTGTTAATGGACTGAAATGCTTTTCTGCAAAAAGCATTTAAAAACACTTAAGTGTGACCCAAGCCTTATGAGCAATTTTTTTTTTTTTTTTTTTTTTTTAAAGATATTTTTATTGATTATAAAAGACAAACATTACATAAAAACAAACAACCACCCAACGGGCATCATATCTGACAAGCAAGTACAAAATGTTAGCAACTTGTACATGGTCAATAGAGTTTCCCAATTATAACTTTTCAGCATATGGTACCTGGGTATACCTGCAATTGGCTAGGCTGGAGTCCATTAAGAGTATAACATAACATAATAGCAGTTGAGGTGGGCTGGGCAGGCCAGTATCGACCTCAGACCGATTAAGCAACAATAGACCTTATGGTAAAGGGGGGCACACCGTAAGGGGACTAGCCAACCATCTAGCCCAAATCATATGGAATCTCTTACTCCGTTTCCTGAGATCAAATGTAATTTTATACAAGGGTAATGCGTCGTTTATCAGTTACAACCATAATGTTTTATGCAAGGTCTGTGAGCTCTTCCACGTCAGCAAAAGAGAATTCTTTGCATAAAAGAAAAGGATACGAAGGAGTCTCCTAGCTGAGGCCGACAGAGACAGGTCTCCAAAAATTCCTAGGAGGCAATTATTGGGGTTAATAATGTTGGGGAGGCCCAAAGCTGACGAGATAAAGGAGCCAATCTCCCCCCAGAAATGCTGTACTATCAGGCATGCCCAGAAGCAATGCATAAAATCTGCTCGTTGACCGCATCCCCTAAAACATGTGTCCGTGGATAAGCCCATTTTATAAAGCCTATGAGGGGGTCAGATCAGATTGGTGGAAGACCTTAATTTGAATAACTCGGTCTCTAGAGGAGATGACCGATGATTTAAAGGTTTTGGCAAATTCCGACCAATCCTCATCTGTGAGTTGCATATCCATAGTAGACCATTTCGTTTGGGCAAACTGAAATCTAGAGTTATTGTCCATGGCTAGGGACATATAGTAGGTGGAAATAAGTTTAGAGGTGGTTGGGTCCCTTAGCAGTTTTTCTAGTGGGGGCATATGGAGAGGGTTAGCTAAGGTACCAAATTGCGCTCTGACTGCATGTCTCAGTTGATAGTAATAATATATGTAGGAGTTTGGAAGGTCAAACTCCTGCTGTAGTTTCTGAAATGATTTGAAGCCCTACGTATCAAAGAGATAACACAAGTATTTAACTCCCCTAGGAGTACCATCTCACTGGGTCAGGAATCGACTCCAGTTCCCCAAGGGTACCATTAAACCACAGTGGCATGTTTGGTGAGGCATTCCAAGATTCTTGAGCCCATTTATTTTTAATTGTCCGAAAGAGAGAGAGGGACATATGTATTATAGTTACTCCCGGTCTGTCAGGGACACGGTCTCTATAGAGATTACGTTATGGAGTGTCTCCATAGAAGAGACAATAGCCCCTTCTGTACTAGTAAAAGCGTTGGTGTCGTTGGAATGTAGCCAGTCGTGGATGGATACTAGATGGGAGGCTAAGTAATACAGGTAAAAATTAGGAAAGACCAGGCCAGCTAGGTGAGAAGGAAGTTGAAGTGTCTCTAGGGCTATTCTAGGTGATCCACCCTGCCAGAGGAATGTAGTGCATATGGAATCGATGCGTTTAAAAATCGATTTTGGGACCCTACACTGGGCATTGGCCAATACATAGAGCAATTTAGGGAGGTAAATCATTTTAATGATGTTAGCCCTGCCCACAAGATCCAGCAGGAGATCCATCCATCGCTTAGTGTGTTCCTGTAGTTGTGTTAGTAGAGAGCATACCTTATTCGTAATGTACTGAGAGAGTGGTAGTTGTACCATCATGCCCAGATACCTAAATGAAGAGACAACCTGTAGTGCTGATCCCGCGTAAATCAATGGTACGGCTGTCTGATCAAAGGGGAAGAGCGTAGATTTTTCCCAGTTCACCCTAATTCCCGAGTAGTCCCCGAAAGAGTTAATAAGAGATAGCAGGTTTTTAAGGGAGTCTTGTGGGTCAGCCAAGTACACTAGGGTATCATCAGCATATAGTGAAATACGCTCTTCTATAGTCCCAATAGGAAGGCCTTTTATTTGGGGAGTGCTACGGATCTGTATGGCGAGTGGCTCCATGGCCAGAGGAGGGGGGATAAAGGACACCCCTGTCTAGTCCCCCTGGTAATCGGGAACTCCTCCGTCACCCTGGAGTTAACTCTAATATGGGCTATTGGGGAGCAGTATAGGAGTCTGATCCAGGCTATCATGCGTAGACCAAATCCATATCTCTCCAGGTCTCTAAACAGGTAGGGCCACTCCACGCTGTCCAAGGCTTTTTTTAGTGTCGAGTGACACAATTACCCTAGTAGGTGTACAGTCATGCGGGTATTGTAGGTTATGGAACAGTCTGGGTATGTTCATTCTAGTGGACCTTCTTGGTATAAACCCCCCCTGGTCACATCCTATCACTTTTTCAATTATTAGGCTGAGACAGTTGGCCAGGACTTTAGCAAGGATTTTAACATCCATGTTTATGAGGGATATGAGGCGATAGGAATCACAGAGTAGCGAGTCCTTTCTAGGTTTTAATAGTAGTACAATTAATGCTTCCCTCATAGATGGTGGGGGTATTCCCCTTTTTAAGGCTTCATTATAGGTGTTAAGGAGGAGAGGGCTAAGTAGCGAGTTAAATTTCTTATACCATTCGGCCAGAAAGTCATCTAAGCCTGGGGATTTATGATTTGGAAGTTGTGAGATTGCCACTTTAATTTCCTCCACCGTAATGGGGGCTTCCAAATCTTCCATCTCCTGGTCAGTCAAATGCGGGGTTGGGATTTGTGCAAGGTATTCAGTCAGGTGCGTATCTGAATAGTGGGCCCTTGTGGTATACAGAAGGACAAAAATGCATCCATAATGTCTTGTGGGGCGTCACTAATCCCTCCTTGTGAGGTGTGGATCCGGGGGATAGAAATAGGGGTGCTGTCCGGTTGAACTAGGTAGGCTAAAAGCCGCCCGGCCTTGTTACCATGCTCAAAAATTTTCTGTGTCACATGTAACATACGTTTTTGGGTTAGGTGTAACAACTTAAGTTCATATTCTCTACGTCTGGACAACCACAACTCACGCCTGGGGGGGGGGGGGGGGG
>BLSH010286071.1:67476-98800 GCA_018402905.1 Glandirana rugosa | reverse complement strand
GGTCAGGGTGAGCCACATACTCCGCCTCAGCAATTACCAATGCTTTCTCTAATACCTTGGTGCAATGTATAGCGGTTTTACGTAGGACACCCATGATAGACATAAAGGTACCTCTCAGTGCAGCCTTAGATGCCTCCCAAACATTGGAGGGGTCAGTAGACCATCGGTTAAAGCCTCCAGTAGTCCACAATGTCTCTCCCGCAGGACCTCTGCACGATCTCGTCCTCCAGCCATTGTGGGTTCATGCGCTATATAGTGGGCCCCTGTGCAGGCAGGAGGAGGAGGTCCACCACCAGTGGTGCGTGATTAGACAACCCTCTAGGCAGGTAAGATAATGATGATACCAGCGAGAGAGCACCGGGTGTAGCAAACAGCAGGTCAATATGAGACATAGTGTGAAAGGAGTCAGAATGACCTGAATATTGGTAATTGGTGGGGTGTTTCCACCGCCACAATTCAGTAAGATTGTAGACTCCTGCCCAATCTACAAAAGAGGGGCATGATTTACCACTACCTCCCAAGCGGTCCAATGAGGGGTCAAGAACAGCATTAAAATCCCCTACATACAGCACTGGCCCAGGAGTTATGGAGACTAGGAGAAGAGACAGTCTGGAAAAGAGATCTGGGGTAAATGGGGCAGGTACATAAACATTGACCAGAGTGAAGGTCGTTCTGGCTAGTAGCGAATATGATAAACCGGCAGTCTGGATCAGTTTTTACTGATATAATTTCAGCTGGTAATGATTTGGCCACTAAATGGAAACACCCCTGGAGTATGTAGTGTGGGTGGCATGGTACGAGGAGGCCACCCACGCTAGTTTGAGTGAGCGTAGCCTATCTTTAACCAAATGCGTCTCCTGAAGACAAAGAATGTGTGGTTGGTGTCGTCTGAGGAATGAAAAGATCAAGGACTGCTTGTGAGGAGAGTTTGCCCCTCTTACATTCCAGGAAATAATTTTAAGTGGTTTAGCCATCTATAATATGCAGAACACATTCTACATCATAAAGATCATTGTGAGACTCAACATTATAACGATCAGACCAAATAGCAAGATTTGAGTACACCCAAAGGCAGTCTAGGGAAACAAAGAGCCCTGCTTGTACAAAAGGAAAAGCAAATGACAATGTATCAAAAAACCCAACTGACCATAAGAAGTTTATAGAAATACAGTCACACCCTCCCCCACCCATCCCACCCCGCTCAACCACCCCCAACTTAGCAAGCTTGAATCCCGAACCAGCCAAAAGTTAAACAAAAAAAACAAAAAGAAAAAAAACAAACAGAAAACAGTTCCCGTGGCTACGCCATTCAATGGGATGGGGTTAGTGGTGTGGAGATTGTGCTCTGATGAAACATAGCCGGTGCCTCTGAAGGGGAGGTTTGGTGTATTAGGGCGGCGAGGTAGCCACATGTGTACCTGTTCATATTAGGAAAATACTCAAAATAAAGGGGGGTTTGGGAACAGTGTGGCCCCTCCTGGGTGTACACCAGTTTAGCACAGTCTGGATACTGAAGCAATTAGGTGAGTGTTCACACAGGCTTACTCACATTCCAGGGTTTGTATGAGGCCAAGGTAATCCAGTTGAAAGCTAATGGCAGAGGCCGAATCACAAGAGTTAGAACGTATACGAAAGCATGCCTCACATCGACTCACCGCTATCATTTGTTTTATAATTCTAGGTATAATGGCAGGTGTCCAACAGTAGCCCTGCCCAAGGATTCCAAACAGGGGAGCACAGTGCTGAGCTCAATATGAGTCCATCAATAAGTGTAGCCTGGGCTCCGGCAAGACACATGTTTACATGCGGATAGTAATGGAATGGCCTCTTTTATTGTCCTGTACGCCCCCTTCTACATTGCGGGCCAACGCGATCATCAAGCCAGGCCATAGCTTCGTTAGGGTTATTGTAAAATTGAGCTTTGCCATCACAGGTGACTCTTAATTTAGCAGGGAAAAGCATGGCATATTGCAGGCCCTCTTGTCTAAGGCCATTTTTTTACCGCAGAGAAGAAGACACGTTGCCGCTGGACATCTGCAGAGAAGTCAGGATATATGGATATTCTGTTGCCATTGTACTGGAGTGGGCCCTTTTCTCTGGCCAGGCTCAGAATTGTCACCTTGTCATGGAAATTAAGGATTTGTGCGATCAGGGAACGTGGGTGGGTTCCAGGATTTGGCGCACGTGGTGGAGTGCGGTGCGCCCTCTCGATAAGGAATGTGTGGGACAGGTGTTAAACTCCCAGCACATCTCGCAGCCATGAGTGTAAGAACTGTTCAAGTCGAGGACCCTCTGAATGCTCTGGGAACCCCACAAAGCGGAGGTTATTCCTCCTGCAACGATTCTCCAGGTCAAAGTTTTGCGCAGAGAGCCGCCATTTGGTTGGTGTTCGCCTGTACAGCCGGCTGATAGTGGTTGGACCGAATCATCTAAGGTGCTAATACGTTCCTCAGCGGCCTCTGTTCTCTCCCTCAAAGTCTGTACATCCTGCTTCAGCAGGGAGTTATCAAGGCGGATGGTTTCAATTTGCAGCGATAGTGAGGTTTTACAGTCCTGAATAGCCAACATAATCTCTGCCAGCGTGGGTTCTGCCGCAGATGGCCCAGAATCGGTACTGTCTGTAGGGCTAAAGGGGGTATCCAACACCATATGGGGCTCACCCTGCGTAGCAAAGATAGCTGGTCCAGACGCACTCACCCCCTGGGGTGACAATGTAGGAGAGACTGCATTTGCTGGGAGTTGCGGTGCATGATCAGGGCCCGCTGCGGCGCTCGCATTCTCCTGCATTCTAAACTTGGCTAGCTGTTTCGCTGCCGAAGCAGGAGCAGGTGGTCCATATTTAACCATCATTCCGCCACCGCAATAGGGTACACGTTTTCCAATCTCCAGCCAAGAGAAAAAAGCAGGTGGATAGGGGACACTGGTGTAGGAGAGGTGGCTGCGGCTGTGAAATGCAAGTAAAGTTCTCAATAAGGAGAATCACACCAGCCACCCAGGGGTGCAAGATCACTCACACACAGAGGAGGACAGTTAATATTGGAAGCACTCACCCGGCAGTGACCTATGGAGATGCCGCTGGCTCCAAGCTGAAAGCAGGCCCCAGAACTGTGTAGCCAAATCGCCCTCACCGTCCGCCTTCTCCTGCCGATCGGATGTGCAGAGGGACAGAGGCAGCAGTCCGTGCTGGTGAGGGTAGTGCTGATGCACTCCCCATTGGGATGAAGGAAATAGAGTCTTGGGGGTAAGATGGCGGCGGCCCGCGGGAGGCCGCAGCTCCTACCTGGACCCCTCTGCTTCCAAATGCCTCGAGTCTCGGCAATGCAGGGCAGTCGGCTCTGTAGTGGGATGGCTGGAAGATTGGCCAAAAGCTGATGGGGCTGCAGATGTCCCGGCGTCCGGCAGTATGGCAGCGATCCGCGAACTAGGCCGCAAAGCCGCGGCCTCGCGTAATGGATCCGGCCGGCCGACCAGAGAAATAAGCCCAGGGGAGGACACCCTGTGCTCTGCAGCACAGTTTATGGCCAGGAATGGCCCCTCGGAGCCTGCAGAAGGGTGGATGGCTAAGGATAGATGTCAGGATGTAAACAGATATCCGCCGCTGTTTAAATCCGGACACGCCCCCAACAACAATTTTTAGTTTAGTTTTAATAATGATGTCACTTGAGAAGTGTTTATCACGTTATATTTTTTAGCACTTGAGTGGTTGCTTTGTGTCATGCACAGATATTACACTCATATGAATTTTTTCTTAAGGGGACAGCGCAGTTTATTTTTTGGATAACTGTCATTTTAAGTTTTTACAAGATAGACAAGATAACATGACATGCCAAGTGTAAAGAATGTACATGTCAGCAGAAACCAAAATGCTCACAACTACTAGCCAGATAGGACAAAAAAGGGATTTTATTAAAACTTACCGTAAAATCCTTTTCTCTGAGTTCACTGACAGACGCAGCCCTTCATTAGACAAGTGGGTTATATGCACATCCTACTAGGAGTTAACTAGGCAAATAGAAAGAAAGCAAGCTGGCCCCTCCCAGGGGGCCATCCTCTCTCTCTCATATAACCCCCCCCTGCTCTGCTTAGCATATCAGTTCGTAACAAGCCGTACAAACGCAACAGAGAGGGGCGGGTGCTGCGTCTGTCAGTGAACTCAGAGAAAAGGATTTTACAATAAGTTTTAATAAAATCCCTTTTTCTCTTACGTTCACTGACAGACGCAGCCCTTCATTAGACAAGTGGGGATGTCCCAAAGCTGTGTCAGTCAAGAGGGGTGGGTAAACTACAACAACTGTACCCAACAGAATCCTCTCAGGAGGCGCTAGCCGTGCCTACACTGCCGCCTGTAAAAACTTTACGGCTGAAAGCAGCATCCGAAGATGCGGACACATCAACTTTATAAAACTTAGTAAACGTGTGCACCGAGGCCCAAATAGCCGCCTTGCACACCTGTGACACCGAGGCCTGGTGTCTGAAAACCCAGGAAGTGCTAACTGCCCTGGTGGAATGAGCCGTGACTGGAAAAAGAGAGGACCTTGCCCTGAACAGTATACGCATGGATCACAGTCTGTCTGATCCAACGGGAAACAATAGCCGACGAGGCCGCCAATCCTTTGTGCGGACCATCCGTCAGCACAAACAAGGCATCAGTCTTCCAAAAAAGGAGCTGTAATACACCCGTAATGCCCTTACGACCTCCAAGGAATGCAAAGCAATCTCCATGCCAAGCGAAGGTTGTGGGCACAATGAAGGCAGAACAATGTCCTCATTATGAGAAAAAAGGGGAGCACTCTTTTGGCAGAAAAGAAGGAGAAAGACGCAGCACCATCTTATCCTTATAAAGAATCAAGTAGGGAGACGTACAAGACAATGCTGCCAACTCAGACACCCGCCCAGCGGATGCAATGGCCACTAAAAAGGCCACCCTTCGCGACAGCAATTGTATGGAAATATTCCTGATCTGCCCATATGGCGGATCCGCAGTACGGATAGTACTAACTTTTGAATACACTACAAAAGAATTTTAAGGGGGAGAGAGAGCGGCCAGGAACTCACGCCTGTGGAGGCTCGTTAAGTAGGACTTTAATGGTACCGTATGCATATAGTACAACACAACTAGTTAAAAAGAAGTATTCATTTTATTACAAATTCTCTCCATTGTGGAGAAAGACATTACATATGACAGAACTGATGTCAAAACAGACATTGCATATTACAGACATTTATATTGATGTTATACTTCTACACATTTCTGTAGACTCTACATGTTTCGCGGATTTACACTAAAAAATCACCGCTTCCTTAGGAGTCTTTTTACGTGGGAATGTATATAATTCAATGTGTTGTCTGTATAATCTAAATGCAGGCCCCCAAGCCCAAGACAGGGGGCGCAATAGTCTGCCCGGCGAGTGTGGAGGCCAAGACAAAACCCCCTCAAGAGATGGGGGGGGAGGCAAGTAGTGATTTTAATATTCAGGCTGCAGAGGTCTCTGAAACAACAGGATATATGAGGACAGGTGCCGCCTTGATCACATAAAAGCAATAATGCTTTACGGTTAGATAGATCTAGGTGTTCCGCTTTGATGTATAGTGATGTTGGTATATTAACCTCGGCAATTTTAAGATGTCAAAAAACACCCTGCACGACCCCGGACCTGCGTCCAGATCCGAGGGCTTCAAGGGATTGTGGCATGTCCTGTGTTGCATGTCCCGCAGCTCAGTCGGTCTCAGTGCCGAGGTTAATATACCAACATCACTATACTAGCACTTTCTAAATAACTTTTAAATCCCACGGTGCCAACGGCGACCGTACCTGAGGAGCCACATGACGTACACCCTGTACAATGTACGGATTAAGAAAAATTACGCTAAGGGACGCTGGAAAGAAACGCCAGAGCCGAATTCTGGCCTTTGAGCGCCTCAAAGCCAACTTTTTATCCATGCCTTGCTGTAAGAAAACCAGCACCCGAGCCCTGGAAAAAGAGCGGGGGTTCCAACCTCCCGCCTCAAACCAGGCAATGTAAACCTTCCAGGTGCGATGACACATTTTGCGCGAAGTACACTTACGCGCCCTAAGCATGGTAGGGATCACGGAGTCAGAGACGCCCCTATCCCTCAACACCTAGGACTCAATAGCCAAGCCGCCAAAGCCAGCGACGGCAAAGCAGGGTGCTGGATGGGTCCCCGAGAGAGCAGATCTTCGCGAATCGCAAGTCGCCAGGGAACGTCCGTTACCATCCGCACCACATCGGCGTACCAAGGGCGCCAAGGACAATCCGGAGCCACCAGGACTGTCGGGATTCCCTCCACTTCTATCCTGCGCAGGAGCCGCGGTAGAAGCTTGAAAAGGGGAAAGACATAAAGCAGCCTGTACAGAAAACAAGGCGCTACCAGAACGTCCGTGGCGCCGCCAACGGAATCCTGTCCTGCGCACGAAGGTCTGCACCTTGTGATTGAACCTGGACGCCATCAGGACCACGTCTGCCGTGCCCCACCCGTGGCAGAACACCTCTGGAGGTAAGTACCATTCCCTCTGATCCAGAGTCTGGAGACTGAGAAAGTCCGCTTGCCGGTTTTCTACGCCCGGAATGTAGATGGCGGTTGCTGGCACATGAGAATTCTGCCCACCCTAGAGTGTGGGCCACTTCCGCAGCTGCTGCCGAGCTTCATGTTCCGCCCTGATCGGGCACGTACGCCACTGCTGTGGCTTTGGCCGACTGAACCCGAACCGGGAAGCCACGTAGCCTTGTCGACCAGTGGGAGAAACAGAGCCTGATTGCCCTCAGCTCCAACACATTTATAGGAAGGCGATATTCTTGCGCCGACCAACGACCCTGAGCAGACAGCTGTGCCAGGACTCCTACCCAGCCCAATAGGCTGGCGTCCATCGCGACTATTGATCAAGGCAGGGGAAGAAAGACTTCCCCAACGTCAAGGCCGGGGCCCGAAGCCACCAGGACACGACCCCCTGGTCTGGTGTCCATTTTGATCAGTTGGTCCAGGGACAACAGAGACTTGTTCCACTGTCACAGAATCTCTCGCTGCAGGAGCCGAGTGTGACTGTGGGCGAACGGTAACGCCTCGAAGGCCGAGACCATGAGCCCCGCATAAAGAACCGTAAGGGGGACCACCGACGTGACAGCAGGACTCGCACTGCTGCTTGTAGCATCAGTAACTTGGTCAGAGGAAGGAACACCTTCGCCTGCTCCGTGTCCATAATTAGACCCAGATATTCCACCGAGTCAATGCCGACTTCTGCAGATTGATCAGCCAGCCGAAGTCTCTCATCGAGGCCATGGTGATAGCAACATTGTCCTCCAGAGCCGAAGATGACTCCGCTCGCAGGAGCAGATCGTCGGGGTATGCCCCCACAGTAATGCCTCGCAGCCTCAACAGAGCCAGCACCGAAGCCAGTAGCTTGGCGAAGACCCGAGGGGCCGAGGCCAGGCCGAAGGGGAGCCACAAATTGATAATGTAGATCCCCTACCGCAAAGCACAGGAAGCGCTGGTGCCGAAGACCAATGAGACACGCAGATAAGCGTCCCTGATGTCCAGAAATGCCAGGAAGTACCCTAGGTGAAGGGCTGCCACGGCCGAGCGTACAGCCTCCATCCTGAATTTTCACGCTTTCACAAAGTGATTGAGCGCCTTCAGGTCCAGAAATGGCCTGACTCCACCTTTTTTGGATTCCCCAAAAAGGGTATGAATAAAAGCCGTGGAAACATCCCCAATGAAGGGACCGTCACAAGTACCCCCTGCTCGGACAGCGTCTGAACCGCCCCTAAAAGAGCTACCCGACACCCTGGAGGGGGTCTCAAATTTGACGGGAGGAACCTGTCTGGAGTGTTGAACTCTATCCTGTACCCGGAGGACACCACTTCTCGACCCCACCGGTCTGAAATGTGATCAGTCCACCTGTCTGCGAACCTCAGCAGTCGGCCCCCCACCCGAAAGTCAGGCAGGGGCAACCCCTCATGCGGAGGAGAACTTGTCCTCCATCCATTCGGGCATGCATTGCCAGGGCCGCATACCGAACCCCGAGGCAGACTTGCTGGGCCCTGAGCCCTTGCCCGTTGTACCAGGCGTACGAAAAAAACGCTTCTGGCCCGAAGGGAAAAGGCCCTGCTTACGGCGGTAGTCCCGCCGTTGGGGTGCTGGAAGAAAACGTACCCCCCCCCCAGTGAAATCCTTACTGATTTCATCCAATTGCGCCCCAAAGAGCCGACCTCCCTGAAAGGGTAGTTCCGTGAGCCCCTTTATGGACGCGTGGTCACCTGACCAACAGCGTAACCACAGCAACCGTCTAACGACTACAAAACACAGACCTCTTCGACAGCATGGGGAGCAGGTCCAAGGCTACGCCACAGGTACCGTAGACCCCGTATCAGGTGTACAACCCGCTGCAAAGCCTCCGGGGAGTACCTGAAGTCCAGTTCAGAGTACAACTCAGTCGCACAATCCGTAAGCGACTGCGCCACCATGGCCGACGCCAAAGCCGCTCTCATGGCCGTCCCCGCTAACAAGAACAGTGTCTTGGATATCACCTCCGTCTGCCTATCGGCCGGATTCTAAAAGGATGGAGACCTTTCAGAAGAAAAGGTCGTCGCCCAATTCAGGCGAGCCACTGGAGGGTCCACTGCGGGGGACGCCCACTTCTGTAAAAACTATCCACAAAGGGATAACCGTACAGAAAAGCGCTTGGGCAATGAAAAGGATTTCTGTGGCCGCCGCCATTCCGCATACGCAAACTGGTCAAAAAAGTGGACATAAGGATAAACCTTATGGTCCGTGCTGGCTTAAAGGACCCACAAACATAGGTAGTCCGAAGGCTCCAGCTCACCATCTGAGAGCTCCACGGGGGTCCCTGTGACCACCGAGCCCCTTTCCAGTTCGGATTCCTCCCCAGAAAAGGGAGGGGGAGGGGGTGGACGCTTTTTAGTCACCCCCTGGCACGGCTCGGTACCCCCCCCCCCATGGACTCCTCCGGGGAAGAACCCACCGGTTCAGTCGCCATTGTGCCACCTGAACCCTTGCTAGACCTAAAGGCCATGACACCCCCATAGTGCAGCCTCACCAACACCCTACAGAACGACCGGGTAATGCCCAGAAGGACTGTGCCCACCGCCACCGACACACCAGGGAGAGTCAGCTATACTTGCTGTTTGCCCTTCTGCATCGTGTCCCAGTAGGAGCGCAGCCCACCACTTATATTGCGTTGAGGTGCCGCTGTGTTGTCCAGATTCAGGGAAACACCAAGAAAATGGCCGCCGAACGAGCGCCACCGCCCCACAGTACAAACAAGTGGGGCGGTCGGCAAGTGATTTTTAAATGGTACATTTTGTCTGTTTAACATGATTGTAAACGCATTCTATGTATTAAGATAAAAAGCCTTGTGTGTGCAACAGCCCCCCTAACACATACCTGAGGTCCCTCTCTGTCCACGAGTGTCTCAGCCATCCGAGATTCTCCCTCCTGATTGGTTGAGACACAGCAGTGGTGCTATTGGCTGCCGCTGCTGTCAAATTCGACTAGCCAATTAGGGGGGAGAAGGGGCGGGGCTTCGTGTCTGAATGGACACAGGGAGCTGTAACTCGGCTCGTGTGCCCCCATTGCAAGCTGCTTGCTGTGGGGGCACACAACAGTAGGGAGAAGCAAGGGTCGCAGAAGAGGGACCCGAGAAGAGGAGGATCCAGGCTGCTCTGTGCAAATACACAGCACAGAGCAGGTAAGTATAATAGGTTTGTTATTTTTATAGGAAAAAAATGACTTTACAATCACTTTAAACATTCATTATATTTTTGATTGTGAATAAAATATGGGTTTATGAGATTTGCAAATTATTGCATTCTGTTTTTATGTAGAAATTCATAAACTGTGAGCTGCAACTTAAACATGTGAGAATATCATGTGATCCAAGATGAGATAACAAAAAGTTGCGCTAAAAAATAAAAGTCCAAATATGTTCCGAAAAATAAAATAATTAATAGTCCTAGAACGTTCTTATCATTAAAAAAAAAAAGTGCAAGTGCAGGAATCCATCACCATGTGAAATCACCTTAAGGGATGTGTGCTTACCAGAACCAGATGACCCTTTGTTACAGAAGGTCTAACACGCTTGTGAATGAGCCCCACTCACATCCGTTGTCCACCGGATCATAGGAACAGTATTACATCAGCATAGAGCCAGCCAGATTCAGATGGTATAAAAGGAAGCACAAAAGGTCACCAAGGCTTGAAGACTCCTGTTATAAACTCTGATTTTTAACTTGCCACTTAGTCAAGGAGGAATGCACTTTTTCCTTGCTGAAACTTTGACTAAGTGGCGAGTTAAAAATATACCATTATACCATCTGAATCTGGCTGGCTCCATGCTGATGTAATGCTGTTCCTATGATCCGGTGGACAACGGATGTGAGCATTGTGACAGACTTCTATGGAGGCCATTGTGAAGCACAGTACAGTATGGGCAAACTGGAAAGCTTTGCATAGCTTTGGCCACTATCTGAAAAAAAGAACAAGTCTCTTATTCTTTGGGTTTGAGATGGAAGTGAGATATGTAGATATTAGCTGAAAAAAAGAAGAACCTTTCCATGTCAATTACTTGTATTGCAAGGGCTGAAGCCAATGTTCTGACCAATTCTTAGCTTTTTTCTGTAGATAAACTACTCTAATGTATTTTCTATATATGCGTGCAAAGTGCCTAGCAAAGCACAAACTGTGTTTAAGCAGATCGGAACCAAAACCAGTATTTAAAATAGGAAACATCTATTGCGGTACACCCAAAAACCACACTGCACAGATCTGCAGTTTTACCTCAGTTTTGGGTACAGCAATGTACATAAAACACTTCCTTGCTCTTGCTACAAGAGACAGTTAAATTTAAATACAACTTTACAAAATCATAGCTGGTTTTAGCCTGACATGCAAATTTTAATAAATGTCATAATACTGTCACTTTGAGGATTTTGTTAAATTATATCCTTTGTCCCTGAATGGTAAAAAAACTACTAGAGATATTTTTATACCTGTACTCAGAGAAATGCATAGGTGGCCACTGCTAACTTTTCTCTTACTAAAATCCTGGTTGTCCTCCAGGTTGAGCCAATGGCTTCAATAACTTCTGAGTTACTGAAACAGAACAAGAACACAATAAAGGAGTTCTAATCTTACTTGCTTTAAACTTGGTCAAAACCAAAACATAATGCATTGAAGCTGTTTAATCAGCATGACAGCCAGAAAGCATGAAAGCTAGAGAACAAAACGTTTCAGGCTACAGGTCAGGAAAGGCAAGCTATTGATTTTTTCCTAGCACAGGTGCCGTGATGCAAATGCTTCTATGTGCCCAATAAAATGCTACCAAATATATCGTTATATAGATATTAAAAGTAATAAAACAGGAGGAAAGTTCTGCTGTGAGTAAAAGCATGTACATACTTGAGAAATAATTGAGATTTTGCTTCCATCAACTCAACACCATCTCCTTCTTCAGGTTGAAGAGGTAGTCCAGCAAGAAGAGATACCACTGCTTCCATGCTTGCTTGATCCAAATCTCTGCAGGAATACAGAGGAAAAGAAATCACATTATCTTACACACGGGCCATGTGAGCGAATTCAGCATAACCGCAGCCACATTTTCTCTGCCCAGGTAAAATGCACAGCCTGTAATTAAAAGAGAAGTATGGGAATCAACAAAATAAACATTATGTTCAACTAGATGGCTGCAGCATGGATCTGAGCTGCATCTGTCCCCCGCCGTCTCTACCTGGAGAACTGAGCGATCCAACACTGTTGGATTGCTCAGTTTTCCCCCTCAGCTCTGACCAGAGAGTCGTGACTGTCAGTCAGTGGCTCTCTGCTCTCCCATCCAGCACTCACTGGAGTAATGGGCTCTTGAGGGGGCAGGAGGAGGTGGCTCAGGCTCTCCGATGTTGGCTGAAAACAGGTCATAAGAGTGCAGAGTGAACTGAAGTCCTGTAATCCATAAGAGAAGTACAGCCAAGCGAACTTTGGCTATAATTCTCCTTTAATATGAATATTTGTTAGCCACTGTACTCATGTATACGGTGGTGTTATCGTAAATATGAGTACAGCATGCAAGTGTTTGAAAAAAAAAAAGAAAATTATATATTTTTTTTGCAAATGCTCGTATACACGAGTACAGCATCGCACAGCCATTCATGCTAATGACGCTGCACCTGGGTGGAGGACATATGACTTCAGTTACACTGAACAGTCTCAGTGGGCCATGTGCAAGAGCCTATATAAACATTTTAAACTTTGTACTGGAAAAACAGTAGGATTGAATACCTTGTGAGGCATTTTACATCCTCATCTGCAGCTTGGTTAGATGTTCCCATTACCCAGTCAGTCAAATACTCGACCATCTTGTTTCTAAAAATAAAAATATAAAATATTACCTACTCCACAAGTTTTTATTAAAAAAAAAAAAAAAAAAATTAAAAGAAAAAATGAATGTGAAACAAACTAAGGGCTCATTTAGACATGCAAAGAATTTTGAGTGCCCATTAGTGTACCATATGCGTTAAGATGCATTAATGGTGCACTTTCAGTGCATCTGTGTCACATTAAACACTTGCCAGACACCCCCTCTCAACTAGTATTGCTTTCTAAACGCAACTGTGATGCATTTGAAGCACGTTTACACTGACATCAATGGAAACAATTGGGAAGCGGCAAAGCCTGGTAAAACGGTACAGGTTGAGTCAATTTTGACATAACATGATGCAAACGCAACCATGTGAGCAATACAGTGCACTGCAATGCATGCAGTTTTGACAGGCATTCCTGGAGCGTCAAACATTCACTGAACACCTGCTTTGGAAACTAGTGTAAACTTGGCCTAAAGCAATTTAAGTTTGTTTTCTCTTTCCAGTTTACATATTAAATAAATACTGAACTGCACCACGAATGAAGTGTTAGACCAGGGCAGCAGTTATATATAACCAAGCAAAAAAGCCCTCCAAAATACAGAATATAACAGCGTTTGCTCACGTAAAAAGCCCATGAGCGTACTAGCCTTTTTTTTTTTTTTTTTTTTTTTTTTTTAGGGCTGCTGAGCTTTCTGGTGCCCCCTTGATTTATTTAGGCTGCTGATGTTGCATTGTTTGACTGTACACTGACTACATAACCTTGTAGATGGGAATTTTGACTCCTGCAGGGACAATGCTCCCTGGCAGTCAGTTGTATGCTCCACCCAAGTCAGTTAGACTTAAATCCATTGTTACCACTACCAAGCTCTGAAAGAATGACTTTCCTAATTCTAGGGCTGGATTGGAGATCCGCCATGGCAGGGAGACCTTTGTTTCATACGCCCACTCCACTCCTCCAGACAAAAGGTCTTCAGTGAAATGGACAAAAGGGAGCTGCCTTGAAGGAGGCCTCCGTGAGGGCCGGAAACCTCATGAAGAAAGAAATTGAGGTGTCGCTGTGACCAGTGGGTATGAGAGATGAATATTAGGGATGCAATCTTCTGGGGGATGAAGATTTTTGCTTGGCTTGAGCCCTAGATTAGACTCAAGTAATCTAGATGGTGTGAGAGCTGAAGAGCAGACTTTGAACAGATAAGTATCCAAACGTTTTAAGAACAGGATCTTTTGGACGTTGGCAGACAAGGTCTTGCAGAGGAGTCCTTCAAAGATGACCTAGTAGGTCATCTAGGTAACCTTTGACATGAATGCCCTGGGTTTGCAAAACTGCCAGAAGCTGGGGAAAGCAACACTCAGGGTACAAAGGAGAGCGTGAAAGGTAGTGCCACAAACTAGAAGCACCAGTCATCCACATAAAAACACAGGAAGCATTGGTGTGATAGGAAAATGGGACTATGGAGATAGGCATCTTGTCTGCTTACTGATGCAAGAAATGCCCCTTGTCTACGGGAAGTAATACCAGATCTCAGATTCCATCCAGAATTTTGGCACACTAAAGAAATCGGTTTAGGTATTTTAAGTCCAGTATTAGGCAGATGTCCCCATTTGTTTGAATAGAAACCTTGGAAATGTTCTTTTGAAGAAAATGGTACAACCATCCCTTGTACTTTAAGTTGATACAAATCATTAAATCTGCTTTCCTTTGGCTGACTGAAAGGTGAAACATGAGGGGGCAGTGATAGAAACTCTATTTTGTACCCCTGTAAATGACAGATTGGACTCATAGGTCTGGAACATCTCAAATTCAGACTAGAACAAATGCCAACTGATTTTCCACCACAGAAGTGGGGGCACTTCATTGCAAAGAGGGTTTCTGGGAAGGCTTCTTTCAGTAGAGGTAGAAACTGTAAGAGTAGGGAACTTGGACCTTTCTTATGGGGTAGGAGTACCTTTCCCCAGTTATTTACATTATGAATTTGCCAAGGGATTCCCCAAACAGCGGTTTGCCAACAAATGGCATGCAAATAAGAATTTTTATACAAGCGTGTTTAGCAGACCAAACTTTTAACCACAAAATCCTGGGCATATGCAGAGAGATTCTTGTGACTTTGTGAATTACAATCTCAATAGCATGAGCACAAAACAATAGGGCTAAAGGCATCAGTTGTAATTGTTCAGGGTAAGCAGGGTATTCAAAGACAGGTTCCTGTTCTCTGTCCATATAGCCTAGCTAATAGACATGGCAGAAATTGCTAGCTGCAGGGCAGAACCTGCAAGCGCAAATAGGGCATTTAAATAAGAGATTCAAAACACCCAGAACTTTTGAAGTCTAGTTTTTTCTTTTTTTTTAATCCAGAAAAAGTTTTATTTAGTTTCACACAGTCCAGAAAAGCAAACAATGTCAACAACATTAGCCACCCATATGGTACAATTTCCTTATCAAGCCCCACCTCTCTTGCAATATATTAACAAGCTCTCATCCCTGGTCGTCCCATGTACATACTTTACATTAAATGCATAAGTTACCTCAACTCTTACACTCACCCCTCCCCTTATGCATCCGAGTCACAGCCTTATACCATTCCACTCCCCAACTGTTGGAGGGGATTCAGACTTCCAGTGCACCATGATCATTTTACGGGCTAGGAAGAGAGTTCTAGTAAGGGCCTTACAAATATGGTGCTCCCACTCAAACTGTCCAAAAGGTTAAGTAAGCAGTGTTAGGATCTAACGGTGCTGACATTTGGAACACTGTGTTCACGGTATCGATCACCCCCTTCCAGTAAACATGTCATTTGGGACAACGCCACAACATATGGATCAAGTCACCGTGGTCTCACTTGCATCTGGTACATGTCAGGGTAGGGAGCAATCCCATATTATGTAACCTGTGAGGGGTGTAATAAACTCTCAGGAGAGTGTATAACTGCGTCAGTCTCTGTGTCACATTTAAGGAGCAGACGGTCACTGCCTGTAGGGCCTCCTTCCACTGGTCCTCGTCAAGCGGGCCTATATCCACTTCCCATTTCGGCCTTACTTTCAAGGGGTACTTTTTAAGGTATAAATGAAGTAAAGTATTATAACGTTGGGATATAAATCACTTGGAGGTGCCTGCCTCCTTAAGCTGTGCAAACAGTGGTGCTGAGGTCACCGACCAGTCTGAAGTACTTCCCTGGGCCTGAACTGCATGTCTCAGTTGCATATAGTAGAAATGCATGGCTAGCGGCAAATTGAACGCCTCCCGTAGCGCTGTAAAGGTAAGCAGCTTACTATTATGAAAAATTTGCCTCAAGTAAACAATACCGTATTGTTTCCACCTGGCTGCGTGTTGAAGATTAGCTAACTAAGGGTAAGCAGCGTTAGACCAAATAGGACTGAATTCAGTTATTCCCGACACACCTTGGAGATACCTAGCCTTATTCCATATCTTCTGTATTAAATTATATGTTGGGAAAGTCTTTTGGGGCCTTCCAAACGTCAAAGCCTCGAGGGCGGTTGGGATAGAGCTGCCAGCCACCGTGTGCAGCATGACAAGACTCAGAAGCATTGGGGTTCCCTATCAGTGCGTTCTACCTCCACGACCATGGTGCCTATCAAGTGTTGCATTTGTGCGGCAAGATAATACAGCCACGGATTTGGCAATTCGAGACCACCGCTGTCCTTTGGACGCTGCAGGTGTTCCAGCTTTATTCCAAGAGGGCGGTTTTTCCAAAGTAGTGTGCGGAAAATAGAGTTTACTATCCTAAAGGTTTTTAACGGGATCACCACAGGCAAATTGTGAAGCATATACAACAGCTGGGGCATAAGGATCATTTTGATAAGATTCACTTTGCCCGCAACTGACAAGCATAGAGAGTTCCAAGTTTTTACACACGTCCAAAAACGCGCTAGAAGGGGGGCAATATTGAGCAGATTATATTCCCTAATCCGCGGGGTAACCCAGATCCCAAGATATTTGAAAGGAGGCCGCGATAGGGATGTCTCCCACCGAGCCTCCTTGCTGCAAGTGATCTACATCAATTGCCATCAATGCAGACTTGGTCCAATTTATTTTTAGCCCCGAAAATTTCCCAAATCGTGTGATAGTCTCCATTTGTCACCTGTAGGGATTGTTCCGTGTCGCCTAGCAGAATCATGGTATCATCAGCGTAGAGCATCACCTTCTCCTGTCCATCTCCATAGCAGAAGCCGGTGATACCCGGGTGATCTCTAATTTGAATTGCCAGGGGCTCTATGGCCAAGGCAAACAGCAGGGGTGACAAAGGACACCCCTGCCTAGTGCCCCTACCCAAAGAAAAGGAGAGGGACAGTCTACCCGCCTCTTGAATAGCCGCCCTGGGACGATAGTACAGTAATCGCACCCAGGAGATGTCTATCTCCCCAAAGCCAAAGCGCCTCAGAACCTCCCAAAGATATGGCTTTCATAGCATCCAGAGAAAGCAAGGCTCTGTGACCAAAATGGTCTGCTTGTGACTGCATGTTGAGAAACAGCCTTCTCAAATTCACCGCCGTGGATTTGTTTGGCATAAAGCCTGCCTGTGTTCATGATGTATGACAGCCGTAATAAAGGGATATTATAACTTACCGTAAAATCCTTTTCTCCAGTTAACTAGGCAAAGAAAGCAAGCTGGCCCCTCCCAGGGGGCTGTCCTCTCTTTCCCATATAATCCCCCTACTCTGCTCAGTACATCAGTTCGTAACAAGCCGTACCGAAAAAAGGGGTGGGTGCTGCGTCTATCAGTGAACTCAGAGAAAAGGATTTTACGGTAAGTTTTAATAAAATCCCTTTTTCTCCTATGTTCACTGACAGACGCAGCTCTCCATTCACATGTGGGGATGTCCCAAAGCTGTGTCATTAAGAGGGGTGGGCAAAAGACAACAACTGCACCCGACAGAACCTCTGAAGAGGCGCCAGACGCGCCTACACTGCCGCCTGTAAAACTTTACAAAGGAGCATCCGAAGATGCGGACACATCAACTTTATAAAACGTAGTAAACGTGTGCACTGAGGCCCAAGTAGCCGCCTTGCACACCTGTGACACAGGGGCCTGGTGTCGAAAAGCCCAGGAAGTGCTAACAGCCCTGGTAGAATGAGCCGTGACTGGAAAAGGAGGCACTTTGCCCCAAACAGAATACGCATGAGTCACAGTCTGTCTCATCCAACGAGAGACAGTAGCCGACGAGGCCGCCATTCCTTTGCGCGGACCATCCGTCAAGACAAAACACGCCAGACCTCCGAAAAGAGTCTGTAGTCGCCAAATACACCCGCAAAGCCCGTAAGACATCCAAGGAATGCAACTCAATCTCCTTATGTGAAGGGTGCGGACACAACGAAGGGAGAACAATATCTTCGTTAATATGAAAAGAAGAAACCACCTTCGGCAAAAAAGAAGGCGACGGGCGCAAGACCGCCTTGTCCCTGTGCAGGACCAAGTTAGGAGACCCGCAGGACAACACTGCCAACTCAGACACCCGCCTAGCGGATGTAATGGCCACCAAGAAAGCCACTTTCTGTGACAACAATTTTAAGGGAATATCCCTGATCATCTCATATGGTGGCTTCTGAAGCACTGAAAGCACCAAATTCAAATTCCCACGGTGCCATAGGTGACCGCACCTGAGGAGCCACATGGCACATACCTTGTACAAATGTACGAATCAATGAATGTGACGCCAGAGGGCGTTGAAAAAGAATCGCCAAAGCCAATATCTGGCCCTTTGAGAGTACTGAAGCCCAATTGTTTATTCAGGCCCTGTTGTAAAAAAGTCAGGACTGTGGATACCACATAAGAGCGAGGGTTCCAAACCCCCGCCTCACACAAGGCAATATATGCCTTCCAGGTGCGATGATAAATCTTGTGTGAAGTACACTTGCGCGCTTTCAGCATGGTAGGGACCACCGAGTCATCTACACCCCTGTCCCTCAGCCCCTGGGACTCAATAGCCAGGCCGTCAAAGCCAGCGAGTGTAAAGCAGGGTGCAATATGGGTCCCTGAGACAACAGATCGTCTTGCAGAGGGAGACGCCTGGGAGCGTCTGCCACCATTCTTACCACGTCGGCGTACCACGGACGCCGAGGCCAATCCGGAGCCACCAGAATCATCGGAATTCCCTCCGCTTCTACCCTGCGCAGTAGACGCAGGAGAGGTTTTAGGGGAGGATAGGCATACAGAAGACGATACCGACCCCAAGGTGCCACGAGCGCGTCTTTGGCCACCGCCAACGGGTCTCTTGTCCTGCACACAAAGGTCTTTACTTTGTGGTTGAATCGGGACGCCATGAGGTCCACGTCTGGCGTGCCCCACTTGTGGCAAATCTGGCTGAACACTTCTGGATGGAGGGACCATTCCCCCTGATCCAGCGTCTGGCGACTGAGGAAGTCCACCTGCCAATTTTCTACGCCTGGGATGTAGATGGCGGAGATTGCCGGTATGTGAAGTTCTGCCCAACGCAGAATGAGAGCTGCTTCCGCAGCCGCACTCCACATTCCGCCCTGATGGTTCACATACACCACCGCTGTGGCATTGTCCGACTGAACCCGAATCGGGAGCCCTTGCAACCTCGCCGTCCAGCGGGATAGGCAGAGTCTGATCACTATTAGCTCCAGCACATTGATCGGAAGGCGAGATTCCTGCCCCAACCAACGGCCCTGGGTCGACAGATGTCCCAGGACGCCCCCCCCCCCCCAGCCCGACAGGCTGGCGTCCGTCGTGATTATTCAACCACGTCAGGGGAAGAAACGATTTTCCCTGCGTCAAGGCAGGGGCCCGAAGCCATCAGGCCAAGGAGGCCCTGGTCTGATGATCCAAGTGGACCAACTGGTCCAGAGACAGTGGGGACAGAATCGCTTGCTGAAGTAGCCGAGTGTGGCTCTGAGCATAAGGTACCGCCTCGAAGGCCGACACCATGAGCCCCAGCACCCGCATACAGAACCGTAATGATGACTGCCGGTGAGACAGTAAGGTTCGCACTGCTGATTGCAGGGACCGCAGCTTGGCCGGAGGTAAGAACACCTTCGCCTGCTCCGTGTCCAGAATCAGACTCAGATATTCCAGGCGACAAGACGGGGTCAATGTCGACTTCTGCAGATTGATCAGCCAACCGAAGTCCTCTAACGAGGCCATGGTGATAGCTACGCTCTCCTGCAGGGCTGAGGCAGACTCTGCTCTCAGGAGCAAGTCATCGAGGTAAGCTACCACCGCAATGCCCCTCTGCCTCAGTAGCGCCAGCACTGGGGCCACCAACTTGGTGAAGACCCGAGGAGCCGAGGCCAGACCGTCACAAATTGGTAATGGAGATCTCCCACCGCAAAGCGTAGGAAACGCTGGTGTCGGAGACAAATGGGAACATGGAGATACGTGTCCCTGATGTCCAGGGATGCCAGGAAGTCCCCCTGATGTAGGGCAGCCACGACCGAGTGGACCGATTCCATCTGGAATTTTCGCGCTTTCACATAAAAGTTTAGCGCCTTCAGGTCCAAAACCCCCCCTTTTTTGGGGACCACAAATAGGTTCGAGAAGAAACCGTGAAACCTCTCTGACTGAGGCACCGGCACGATCACCCCCTGGTCTGATAGTGCCTGAGCCGCCCCGAAAGGGGCCTCCCGACGTTGATGCGGGAGTCTTAAGTTCGATGGGAAGAACCTGTCTAGGGTGCTGAACTCTATCCTGTACCTGGAGGACACCACCTCCTACACCCACCGGTCGGAAATGCGGGCAGTCCACCTGTCTGCGAACCCCAGAAGATGTCCCCCCACCCTATCTTCGGGTAGGGGCAACCCATCATGCAGAGGAGAGCTTATCCTGTGCTTTTATGTTTTTGCGCTGCCAGGGTCTTTTTCCGGCCCCTGTAGTAGCCTTGCTGGCTCGCGGGCCCTTGCCCGCTGCACCAGGGGCACGAAAAAACCTCTTCTGACCCGAAGAGACAGGCCCCTGCTTGCGGCGAAATTCTCGCCGCCTGGGCTCCGGAAGAAATGTACTCTTCCCGCCAGTGAAATCCTTAATGATTTCATCCAACTGAGGCCCAAAGAGATGGCCACCCTGAAAAGGGAGGTCCGCTAGACCTTTTTTGGATGCGTAGTCACCCGACCACGAACGCAACCAGGAGGACCCGTTTGATAAGGACTGCAAAAACAGACATTTTGGACAACATAGGGAGGAGATCTAGAGCTGCATCACGCAGGTATTTGATACCGTGAAACACGTGTTCTGCTTTCTGTGACGCCTCAAGTGTTCTGCCGCAGTCCAGATCATTCTGCAGCTCCGCCGTACATTCAGACAGATATTGCGCCGCCATGGCAGACGCCAGGGCCGGTCTCAAGGCTGATCCTGCCAAAATGAAAAGTGCCTTAGACACCGCCTCCGTCCTCCTATCACCAGGATCCTTAAATGACGGCGACCCCTCCAGGGGGATAGTCGTTGCCTTGTTCAGGCGCACCACCGAGAGGGACGCACACTTCTTTACGAAATTATCCTCAAAAGGATACCGGATAGCGAAACGCTTTGGCATGGCAAAGGAATGCTGCGGACGCTGCCATTCCTGATAGATCAGATGATCAAAAAATGTATCATAAGGGTAAGCTCTGGGTGACCTAGGAGGCCTGGCAGTCCCGCAGACATAAGTAGACGTCTGCGACTCTCCATCTTGGCCCAGTCGCAAAGACGCACGGATGCCAGATATTAATGCAGACATCAGCGCCTTTTCGCGCGCTGCCTTAGCCCCTTGGTCGTCCTCATCCTCAGAGGGGTCAAGTTCATCCTCAGAAAGCTCCATGGGGGGTCCCCGTGACCCCCAAAGCCACTTCCGGTTCGGAATACTCAACTGAGGAACAAGGGGGAGGAGGGCGCTTCTTAGGGGCCCCCGGGGCCTTGCTCTGCCCCACCCTGGGAAGAAATTCCCCAAACGCCGTCCTCAGCTGTTCTAGGGACACCAGGGACCCCAACGCAGGTTGCACTGTCGCTGATTCCTCTTCAGAGGGCCCTGCAGGGTCATCTGCCATCACTCCACTCAGACTGAACACACACAGTGAGGACAACAACTAGCGGCACCCCCACACTGTAACCACACCACCGCCCCTCAGAACGCCAGGGAGACCCAGGAGGACTGCACCCACCGCCACCAGCACCCCCAGGAAGCCAGCTATACTTGCTGTTTTTGCCACAGAAAAACGTCCTGAGGACCGCCAGAGAGCTTGCGCCGTCAGCAGCCAGCCACACTGTCCCAGCAAAGTGAAAGTAAGCACGTTTTCTCAGCATGCAGGGACTCCAATATGGCCGCCGAGGACATCCACTAGAGGCCAAAGGGCTGCTGAGGACTGAGGCTCCGGCAAAATGGCAGCGGATCGCCGCATGGCGGCCTAGGCTGTATGCACACAGTGCCAAACGGAGTGCGGAGCGGGGTGGTAAAGGGGTAAGAGGAAAGGACGAAGGGACCCAGGAGAGCCCCAGCGACCCGCCTCTACCGGCGGCTAACGCAGACAGATGCCAAAAATCGCCCAGCTGTGCTGTTCTCGTGCTGCGTTGAACACCCCTAACAGTTTGGGTAGTAGTGTCTCAGAGTATTGCTTATAAATCTCCATTGGGAGACCATCCTTCCCCGGAGCTTTACAACTGGGAAACGCCGCCACCTGCACCTCCTCTAGTGTAAACAGGGAATTTAGCTCCCTGAATTGAGCCTCAGTGAGGCGTGGGAATTCTATCCCCGCTAGATATAGTGCCAAATTCTCAAAGCCATATTCTGAGGCAGGGAGATATAATGCCTCGTCAAATCCTGCCAGAGTCTGCAGTATCTGGTCCGATGAGTGCACAAGGTTCTCTCTCTCGTTTTTTACTGCCCCGATGGACTGGGAGCGCTGTTCTGAACTGGCAATCCTAGAGAGAAGGCAACCCGTTGTCTCCCCCTCCTCGAAAAATGCCAATGTTGAGAAAAACCTCTTTATCTGCCGACGAGGCCAGCAGATGCTCATAAGCAGATTGAGCCGACTGCCAGGCCCCCCCCTAGCGGCATCGGTAGGGTCCTGCACATACTGCATCTCCAGGGAATGTACCTGTGCCTCCAAGTCTCCCCTAAGCCCCTCCGAGTGTTTTTTAATCTTGGTAACCTCAGCATTAAGTAGGCCCCTTAAGTATACCTTAAATGCCTCCCACACATCAAGGGCAGACCCATGTTGGCGAGTAAAGTACGCTCGGATACTCCGCTTTAGCTCCTCATGAGAAGTAAATAGTTTGAGCCAAAAGCCATTAAATTTCCACAGGGCTTTAGGCAACGTGGATATTGGCGCAACTGCGAGGCACACCACCATATAAGAGTGGTCTGAGACACATCTAGATTTATTTGAGATTTCCAAGACTGAAGGGAGCATTGCCGAGTTCCCCAACGCCAAGTCAATCCTAGAAAGGGAGCCATGGGATTTAGATAAACAAGAAAACTGCCTCACCGAGGGGTTTTTGTGTCTCCACAGATCCATTCATCCCACCTCATGTAGCAGTCACACCAGAGGAGTCTCCCTTTGCAGAGCGGGAGCCCTCGGGCACGGATGCTTGTCAAGGCTAGGGTGTAACCAGCAGTTAAAATCTCCAACGATCAGCAGAGGGAGGTCCGGCTTCCCCTCCAAAAAGTTTATGAGAAGCCGGAGCACCCGAGCATCAAACGGTGGAGGGTATATAGACACAGGCCAATACACATTTCAATATGCCAATACGACAGTGTAGAAACACTTATCTACCCTCAGGGTCCACCTTGACAGCATATTCCTGGTAATCCAGGGATCTGTGTATCACAACACTCACACCACGAGAAAACGAGGTATGAGTAGAGTGATAGGCCCAGCCTATCCATGGGTACCTCAGGCCGCTCTTAGTGCCTGCCGTCAAATGTGTCTCCTGAAAACATATGATAGGGTAAAAAATATTCAGGCATGCAAAGATCATGGTACGTTTTAGAGGGGAGTTCATACCCCTGATATTCCAGGAGATCAATGGGACACCCGCCATTGTAAACACACAGTTATTGTCCAATGAGGATACAGGGGCTCCATGGGGGAAACTGGTCAGCAGGGACAAAATGGGAATCCTAGTGGCTGTTCGGTGCTGCATCTTCCCGGGCATAGAATTGGGCAATGGCAAATCCTCTGTGATGCAAGTTTGGACTGTAGGCAAATGTCGAACCGAAAAAACAGCACGGCACAACGGTGCCAACAGTTGTAGCTGCACTTGTGGTAGGGTAGCTGCCCTCCCTGTACACCTCAACCAAGGCGGCAAACAAAGTCAGAAAGAGAAGCATCCAGAAAGTCCAAATCAAACAACCAGGAAGATCCAAAAGTCTTAACACAGCTTAGCTGTAGGCAAACAGGTTGTCGTCTCATTACACAGAGTAGTAATCAGTGAAGTCACAGTTGAGTTCCTAGCGCTTGTAGAAATATAACGTCCCCCGGCAAAGGATAAACATACGTCTATTGGGAAGGTAATCTAGCCGCCATAAATGCTCACTAAGTGACTTCGCCCTGCTTGCCTTGTCAATGGAATAGGCAGTAAATTCATTCCCCTTCTGCTCCGGCCCGATGGGGACGCAGGGCTTGTTCGTTATGGTCCAGCCACGCGGATGCTTCTCTTGCCGAATCAAAGAACTGAGCCTGCCCTTCGGCCATAACAGGCAGCTTAGCCGGGTAGAGCATGGCCTAGGGTAGTTGTAGGGAATGCAGGCGTCTCGTCACCTCCCCAAATTTAGCTCGGCTCCTCCGCACCTCAGCAGAGAAGTCCGGATAGAACGACACTGACTTCATTGTATTGAACATTGGCCCGCTCCCGGGCACATCGCAGCACTGCCTCTCGATCCCGGTAATGCAGAAGATGGGCCAGCATTGGTCGCAGGGGTGCTCCCCTGAGGAAGTGGTCAGCCCGGGGTCCTGTGGGCCCTCTCCACTGTAAAGAACGGTGAAAAGGCTTCCCTGCCAAAGATCTCAACAAGCCAGTTTTCCACAAAGGTAGTAGGGTCTTTACCTTCTGTTTTCTCCGGGAGCCCAACAATACGGATATTGTTTCTGCGTAAACGGTTTTCCGTATCCTCTGCTCTGTTCGTGATCTCTTGGGCCATCCGATGGGCTGTCTGGGCTTCCGAAGCTATTGGCGACTGTTTGTCCTCAATATCACTGACCCTGCTCTCCACCGCTGTAGCTCTCCCAGACCTTCTGGAGATCCTGTCTAAGCAGAGATACCACCTCCCAAAGGCCCCCAAATTGGTCTCTCAGGGTATTTACTGAGGCTGTGCACATGTGGACAGGCCAGAGTATTTCGGCTAATGTGGGTTGTTCTGACTCTTGTATGTCATCCATGGGAGGGGAGGAAGGGTGTGCTGCCTCTGCGGCTGGATTGCTGGCACCTGTGTCCTGTCCCCAATCAGCCTGTGCATCACCTCCAGCAGACCCATCAGCATGTGAGGCCTCCCCGCCATCCCCAGTCACTGTCCCGGTTACTTTTTGGGCATAGTACAGCATGTCCCATATCTGCTCCTTACCCTGGGTTTTGTCCGCTCTCTTGCCGCTTCCCTCCTTGTTCCCATCAGTTGCCCATGGGGTGCGCTGGGCGAGGGCCGCAGAGGCGTCATCTTGGGAGTCCGGGCCCGCCATCTCTTTCAGGCCTTTACGGGTCTTCCCCCTGGTGCAGAGGGCCGGCGGAGGATCTGGGAGAGACAGTGAGTCGGTAGCCAGCTGGGGAGCTTCAAGGATCAGCGTTCGGAATGCCGGGGAGGATAGTTGAACGGATCAGGCACGGAGCTGTGAGAAGTGCGTCCTCTCACATGCCGTTCTTGGCCACGCCCCTCCTAGTTTTTTTTCTATAAAAATAACAAACATGTTATACTTACCTGCTCTGTGTAGTGGATTTGCACAGAGCAGCCTGGATCCTCTTCTTTTCGGGTCTCTCTTCTGTAATCCTGGCCTCTACCTCCTATTCAAAGCCCCCACAGCAAGCAGCTTGCTATGGGGGCACAGTGTCAAGCTGCAGCTCAGTGTGTCCATTAAGACAAGGAGCCCCGGTTCGGCCCGGCTCCCTCTCTCTCCTGATTGAAGAACTGACTTTGACAGCAGTGGGAGCCAATGACTCAGGAGGGAGAGTCACGGATGGCCGAGGCACTCTTGGACATCTCTGGAGGAAGATGGGGCTCAGGTAAGAGGGAGAGCTCGGGGGCTGCTGCGCACACAAGGCGTTTTATCTTAATGCATAGATTGCATTAAGATTAAAAAAACTTCTTCCTTTATGGCCCCTTTAAAAGGCAGGAACATCCTCAATAGGAACTAAGTATTTTATTGAGAACTGAAATAGCTGGATCCACTGCTGGGAAAAAAAAATATTAAAAAAAATTCTGTTCCATAGGATAAATATCAAAAAAAGCATAAGAGTATAAACCTTTTCAGGACTGAATCAGTCTCAAAATGCATAGTCAACCTGTGTTTGTATGGGAAAAGTCAACTTTGTCCAAGCTCTTAGTACCCATAGGGGTCTGTTTTGGTTTTGGAGAATCAGGTACTGTTGTTAGGCAAAGACAAGTGCTTACCACATCCATTAGTGTGTCTACAGTGGAAAGTATTTAGATGCTACTGCTACAAAGTCAACATCCTTCCAGTAAAGGAGGTTCTGATTCCGATTCCTGAACAAGGTCAGGAGGAAGACAGGACATGCAGTGTTTAATTATTTGGCCTCATAATACCCTGAAGCTAACTTTGCACATTGCACTTCATGTCAAGATGAGCACCTGACACAGGATCCAATGCCCGAACAAAACAATACCGTCTGGCCCCATACACTGGAATCTGGGTACGATCATGGGTTAAAACACTGATGGGAAATTGCTAGGTAGCACAGGGGAATAATCATTCCGATATTGGTAGAAGTTTCAGATGAAAAAATGTCAGCGGTTTAAAGAAGAAAAAACACTTCACTGGAGAACAGGTCTACCACCTAATAAACTAGCAAAAAAACTGGATCCTCAAGGAGTGGGCGAGGTTTATGAGTATGCTCTAGGGCAGCCCTAATAAAAAAATTGTCAGCGTCCAATCAACCAACAGCATATAGCCCTGGGTCTATGAACACAAGTCATGTACAATACATTTAAGATGTTTTATACTCAAGACTAAAGTGTGCATTTTAAAAGAAAGACTGGCTAGGGCAGCACTAAAGGGTTAACCACCTCAATACTGTTGTACATACAGTACTGTGAAAACTTTTTAGGAAGGTGCGAAGAAATGCTGTAAAGTAAAAATGATGCCAAAAATACGGATTTTTAATACAGCTTACCTGTAAAATCCTTTTCTTGGAGTACATCACGGGACACAGAGTGTGAATTCATTACTGCTGGGTTATACGCTACCTTCAGGTGAATAGACACTGGCAAACAATAGACAGGAAGTTCCCCCTATACAACCCCTCCCACTCCGGGATTACCTCAGTTTTTGAAGCAAGCAATAAGAATCATAGAAAGAAGAGGGGAGGTATCTCTGTGTCCCGTGATGTACTCCAAGAAAAGGATTTATAGGTAAGCTGTATTAAAAATCTGTATTTCTTCATCATTCATCACGAGCTATAGAGTGTTAATTCATTACTGCTGGGATGTCCCAAAGCAATATCCCTTGAGGGGAAGGACCACAGTAATCCTAAGCCCACCCTGGACAAAGGACCTAGACTGCTGCCTGCAGCACACTGCGTCGGAACGCAGCATCCTAATGGGCTCTAACATCCACCTGGTAAAACCTGGTGAATGTATGAACCGAAGACCAAGAAGCAGCCTTGCAAATCTGGGCCATAGACACCTGCTGATGCATTGCCCATGAGGTACTCATCCTTCTGGTGGAATGGGCTTTCAAACCAAACCTTACCCTTTAGACCATATGCCTGGCTACTGACCTGGCGAATCCACCTAGCAATAGTTGAGTTAGTTGCTGCCTGACCCTTCTTAAAAAAAGGAGTCAGTCTTCCTAATAGGAGCTGACATATTTAAATAAACTTTAACTGCCCTAACTACATCAAGTGTGTGTAGTAATTTATTCCTCAGAAGTCCCCGTACTTGGAAAAAAGGAGGGCAAAATAACCTGGAAACCACTTTTAGCAAAAAATCCTGCTAAAGACAGGTTCCTTACAAGACAGGGCGGTCAATTCAGACACTCGTCCTGTTGAAGTCATGGCGACCAAAAAAAACAACTTCCTCAATAAGAGAAATAAAGGAATCTGCCTAATAGGCTCAAAGGGCTGCTTCTGTAGTGCAGACAGCACCAGATTCAGATCACAAGGGGGTAAATGCGGCTTCACTGGAGGAATCAGCCGCATAGCCCCCTTAATAATTGTTCGCACCAAGGAGTGCGATCCAATCGGTCTTTGAAAAAACACCGACAATGTCGATATCTGACCCTTAATTGTTCCTAGGGACAGGCTTACTGCTAATTGTAGGAACTCTAGAATCCTCCCAATAGAATACTTGGGAGGATGCCATTTCTCACCACACCAAGATATGTTTGCCTTCCAAACCCTCTAGTAAATTGTTCTAGACACGGGTTTCCTGGCATTGGAGCAGGCAGGGCTGAATCTGAAATGCCTCTTTTAGGACTCAATAGCCACACTGTTAAATTTAGCGAGCATAAAGTAGGGTAGAATATGGGTCCTTGAGACAGTAAATCTGAACGGTATGGAAGAACCCATGGATTTTCTACCCCTAACCTCATGATCTCCGCATACCATGTTCTCCTGGGCCACTGGGATCACTGGTCTCCCTTCCTCCCGTGTCTTGCTGAGCAATCACGGCAGAAGCTGTATTGGAGGAAATAAATAGATTAGGGAATACTGATCTCACGGGCATATTAATGCGTCCGTCCCGACTGTCAATGGATCCCGGGTTCTGGACACAAACTTGTCCAGCTTGCTGTTGAACCTGGAAGCCATCATGTCTATGTTGGGGGGTACCCAAACGTTGACAGATCTTCTGAAAGATCTCGGGGTGCAGAGACCATCCAACTCCATTCACCATGGAGTTGTCGGAATGAATCCTGACCAGAAAACCCTGTAACCTGGCTGACCAGAATACCAGGGCCAATCATACCACCTGCATCTCCAGAATATTGATAGGCAATGTCCTTTCTGGAGGAGACCCTGTCCCTTGTACTGATGCCTCTCCCTGGACTGTCCCCCAACCTAGCAGGTTGGCATCCGTTGACACTACTTTCCAGGATAGGGGCAGGAAAGACTTTCCTTTTCTCAAATTGTTGGGCTTTACCCAAGAGAGGCTTAGTCTTGCTGATGGAGACAAAGTCATGGGGCAATCCAATGCCTGGCAATTCTTGTTCCAGGCCTTTATAATATTGTTCTGTAAGGGCCAGGTGTGAAATTCCGCATAGGGGACTGCATCAAATGAAGCCACCATCTTGCCTTGCCGTTTTTACCATATTTACCATCTGTTTTATGTCCCTGGCATTTGTTTCTGGTAAGAACACCCTTGCCGGGGCTGTATCTAGGCCTATGACTGATATTCCCATTGCTCTTAGGGATGCCAATACTGGTGCTAAAACTTTTGAAAACACCTGGGAGGCTGTGGCCAAGTCGAAAGGCAGTGCCACAAACTGAAAATGACACCCTTCTTCCGAAAAGCGCAGACCTTTTTGTTGAGGTTTGAATATTGGGACGTGCAAATATATCCCTTAGGTGTTCTAGGGCCTGGAATAATTAATCCTTTTTTACAGGATTTATGGATATATTGGATTCCAGAAAGTGGCAGGGAGGAAACTCCCTGAATTCCAATTTGTAGCCTCCTGCTACTGTGGAAATGACCCATTTCACCTGCACCACCCTTGACCAAGTTCCTGCAAACCGCAGTAACCTTTAACCCACCCTTGTAAGTGGGGGCGCCTCTTCACAAGACCGACTTGGAATTAGGCTTGGCTGACTTCTGGGTCCAGGGTTTTTTCTGACTCTGACCCTGCGGGCCTTCTAAACCCTGTCTGCTGAGGCCGTCAGAACTGCCTGGAAGATGTGGAGCTCGGTCCAGGAGCACTAAGAATTTTGAAGGAAGGGCGCTTACTCACCTTTTTAACTGTGAGCAGTGCACTTTTACCTCCAGAAATTTTTTTTGGATATATTTATCTAATTCCTCACCGAATAACCTTTCTACTTGAAAGGGAAAGGCAGCAAGCAATCTTTTGCATGGCATTTCTGTGGACCAATTCTTCAACCATAACACCCTGCGCATGTGTACTGACAACTGCGCACACCGAGACATCTGGTGAATTGAGTCAAAGCAAAGCATAAAGCCGCAGGGATCTCTGATAACTCCTCAGAAAATTCCCCTTGGGAAGGCAATTTTTAACCAATCTTTTGACACGATCCTTGACAGACTGACAAATGCCAATAGCTGCTACAGCAGGTTGAACCACTGACCCAGCCACCGCAAAAGAAGCTTTAAGCAGAGACTCCATTTTTTTATTGGCAGGCTTTAAAGTTCTGCACATTGTCAACTGGGCAAGATAACTTTTATTGACTTAAGAAATTGCTGTCTCTACCAAAGGCATGCTCAATTCCTTTTGAATTGTCCATAGGATACAATTGAGAGAACCCTTTAGGAGGCATGAACACCCAATCCGGGTGATCCTAATCTGCATACATCTCTTGCTCTAGCAGAGGGTGGACTGGAAACGCCTGGGAAGTTTGCATAGGCCGCAATGATCCCGGAGCAGAGCATGAGGCTTCATACACCTCAATGGGGATAACTTACAGCCGGACCTTACAAGCTCAATCAAGGCCTGCACCAACAGCTTTTCTAAATTTAGAGTCTGAAAATGGTTCATCTGAATCCGACTCCTAGGAAAAAGAATCGTCAGTCTGACCTTCATGCGGGTCACCCCTTGGTAAGTTCATCAGCATCCTCAACCCAATCGGGACCCATGTCAGGGGTACCTCCATGGGGACTGATGTCTCCGTGCTCGGCTAGGACCAGAGCCCGAAGAAGAGGACCTCTCCCTCTTCTTACCTTGAGGCATAACCGCAATCATACTGGCTATTTTTCTCTGGAGACCCCCTAAAGCTGCAGCCAAATCCTCCTTAGCGACATAGGCTGGATCAGATGCATTCAAGGTAGCCACAATGCCTGCACAGCCAAGTTAGGCCAGTTGCTCCAGGTCTTTCAGGGGAGGCAATAGAGGCAGTGAACACAGGCTTCTCTACCGCAGGTGGTGGTGCACTGGCTCCCTTAAATGCCATCCCCCTTTCCTTTCTGGAAGACATTTGCAAAACCCAGAAAAAAGGACACTTTCCCCTTAAGAAGAGCTCTGTGAACAGACCAGCCTTTTAACACAGTCTCTCCCTAGCTTCCCTTACCTGCAGTCACCGTGCTCAGACCCCTTCAGACTCACGTGCCCTCAGGACTCCAGCTCTGTGTCCCTTTGCAGCCTACAAGTGCCGGCGATGCCCGACCAACCCTTTTAAAGATGCTGGCTTCCACGTCCTGCTTTCAGACACTTTTTTTTTTTTTTTTTTTTTCAAAGCATTCGTCCTGCACCTTCGGTCGTAGAAATTTTCCCAACCAGCCCGTAGCGGCCGTGAACATCCGACGTTTCCCTGTGTCTCGACCTCAGGACTCCCGTGCACTCAGACTTCCCCAGACTCGTGCCACTGACGTCCATTCCCTTCGATCCCTCTCTGACACAATTTTCCGACCAGACAAGTGTCTCGAGAAGAATTCCCCTTTCACAGGAAAAAAGACCCAAAACGTTTACAGAAGGTCTTTCCTTTCCCCCTACCGTAAATTCCCTCGGTCACGTGGTGGTGGACGCCATCTCTTCGGACACAAGTGACGGAGATAACGGAGGGGACTTTCTGGACCTCGTTGACCGGATTGAACCGACACGTCCGTAACACCGATGGAACTTACGTAGACTAGGTCGGATACAGCGATTCCTCCTAAACCGA
>BLSH010286071.1:9516-37096 GCA_018402905.1 Glandirana rugosa | reverse complement strand
TTATGCTGCTGTTTTTATTTTCCAAAATCAGTAGGCTGGGGGGGGGGGAACTTAACTTGCCTTCAAGTAAAAGAATATAGGGATGATCTAGTCAGTGTGATGTGGTTCTCTTTTCCAAATCATCAGGCTGGGAAAAGAAAGGTGTCAACAAAATGGCAGTAGTCAATTTTCCTGCATTTTCACTCATTAAACGGATATGTACCATTTACAAAATTTTAGAGGAAGAAGGATGTGCAAATGTGCAAATAAGGAACAATACCTACTGTATAATATAGTAGGCTGTGTACGCGGGACCAAAATAACTGTCATAGGATTATGTACCTGGAGCCAAACTTTAAAGATAGTGATTCTGATAACCCTATAACCTGTTCTCTGTGGCTTCTGAGTTCGGTAGTATAAGGAAGGGAAGGGGAGAAATGGGTAAGAAATGTGCACATTGAATTCTTCAGTGAACAATGTTCTACAGCAGCAAATAATTTTATTAACAGCAAAAACGTTCTAGCATGCTTAATCAGTGTAAACCGTATTCATTGTTACTATTTTAACTACAGAAACCACAGTGAGTTTGTATGGTTAATGGGTAAGCTGATATTCAGGAATAATTGTACATGCAAAGTTAATGACAAGAGTGTAATGCTATCTTTGAAGCACATACTGAGTTGCCAACTGCAACATATCCTGCTCTGAAACTTTCCCAAACAGACCCATACAACTTTATGGTGGAATCAAGGAAACTAGAGGGAATTGCAGCACAGGAGGCAACAGTTAAAAGCAGGAGCAAGGCAATGAAGCTGCAGGCTGTAGAACGACGACCAAAGCATGCTTTAGATTGTAAAATCAGGGGACTGTAGGACGAGGGCAAGAATAGGCTGCAGCCTGTAGGACGAAGGCAAGAATAGGCTGCGGACTGTAGGACGAGGGCAAGAATAGGCTGCGGACCGTAGGACCAGGGCGACAATAGGCTGCGGACCGTAGGACCAAGGCAGCAATAGGCTGCGGACCGTAGGACCAGGGCAACAATAGGCTGCGGACCGTAGGACCAGGGCAACAATAGGCTGCGGACCGTAGGACCAGGGCAACAATAGGCTGCGGACCGTAGGACCAGGGCAACAATAGGCTGCGGACCGTAGGATCAGGGCAACAATAGGCTGCAGACCGTAGGATCAGGGCAACAATAGGCTGCGGACCGTAGGATCAGGGCAACAATAGGCTGCAGACCGTAGGATAAGGGCAACAATAGGCTGCAGACCGTAGGATCAGGGCAACAATAGGCCGCGGAATGTAGGATCAGGGCAACAATAGGCCGCGGAATGTAGGATCAGGGCAATAATAGGCTGTGGACTGTAGGACTAGGGCAACAATAGGCTGTGGACTGTAGGATGAGGGCAAGAACAGGCTGCGAACTGTAGGATGAGGGCAAGAACGGGCTGCGGACTGTAGGATGAGGGCAAGAACGGGCTGCGCGGACTGTAGGATGAGGGTAAGAACGGGCTGCAGACTGTAGGATGAGGGCAAGAACGGGCTGCAGACTGTAGGATGAGGGCAAGAACGGGCTGCAGACTGTAGGATGAGGGCAAGAACGGGCTGCAGACTGTAGGATGAGGGCAAGAACGGGCTGCAGACTGTAGGATGAGTGCAAGAACGGGCTGCAGACTGTAGGATGAGTGCAAGAACGGGCTGCGGACTGTAGGATGAGGGCAAGAACAGACTGCGGACTGTAGGATGAGGGCAACAATAGGCTGCGGACTGTAGTATCAGGGCAAGAGGAGACTGCTGACTGTAGTATCAGGGCAAGAATAGACAGCAGATTGTAGGATCAGAGCAAGAATAGGCTGCGGACTGTAGGATCAGAGCAAGAATAGGCTGTGGACTGTAGGATCAGAGCAACAATAGGCTGCAGACTGTAGGATCAGGGCAAGAATAGGTCAGGGCAAAAATAGACCGCAGATTATAATATCAAGGTAAGAATAGGCTGCCTAGTGTAGGATCCAAAGCAAGAACATGCAAAAAACGTACACTTTTCCATCCAACACCCCCATCCAATGCACCTCATAGGTATTTTGTGGGGTTCTCTAAACATAACATTTGGTTATCCCTCTGATAGGTTCTTGCTTTAATTACGTAGGCTTGTCATATTAGTTATATAGTTACCTGACTAGATTTAGCATCATGGTTTCTAGACTAGCTTGTCCCAAATGTTCAGAGCTGCCTTCTGTGTGATTATCAAGCAAGTTCTTCAGGATCGTAATCGTCTGTTCAACAAATTGAGTGTTTGTGTCATTGAGCAAAACCTGTAATGCAAAGAACAGGACACACTGTAATAACAGTTTTACTAATGAAACCCAAGGGAACCAGCAAAAGTTGATGTATAAGCAGGCTGCAGAAATATGTGCTGCTTGCTTTTTGGATTACACTGTTAAACTAAAAACGATCTATTAGCACACATGTTAAACACATTAACTCTTCATAAAACACATTTTACTTACCTGCCCCTGGGAGTCAAAGAACTTGCTGATGTTGTTCTTCATTTTGTTGAACAGCATTGGATACAAAGCAGGGCTCAACTCTAAACCAACCAGGTCTTTGATGTTTGTCCGAATTTGAATTCCAACTTTCTCATTGTTGCAAACCATTAATGAGAGAAGCCGATCAAGAAACTTGCTGACTGGAGTTTCTGCATTTCCTTCAGTAGAAACCATTGAGATAACAGAACCTTTTCGTTCATTAACTGGACCCATAGGGGGACTGTAAGTAACTAGTCCCACATTGCTGCGATGCTGCAGACAGACTCCACCAAGTGCAGAAAGAAAACCAGTCATGTTAATCCACTCCTGTAGCGAGTCTGTATCAGACAGATCTATGGAACCACCTCCACTTACGTGAGACATTCGCCTCTTCACAATGGTTTTATGAAGGCTTTCTGTGACCTGAAAAAAACATTTACGCTTGATTACTATATTACACTCTTTTGCATAGAAAAAATCAACCCATGAACAAATGAATTACCAGGCAGGTTTAGAACAGAGATCCCTGGTGATTATTTTTTTCTTCATTATGCTCTCAAAAACTTAGAAAACAGCACATCACTAAAAAGTAAAGCAACAAGCACATACACTATATTACTAAAAGTATTTTGACACCTGCCTTTACACACATATGAACTTTAATAGCATCCCAGTCTTCGCCCATACGGTTCAATATTGAGTTGGCCCACTCTTTGCAGCCTACTGGGAAGGCTGTGCACAAGATTTAGGAGTGTGTCTATAGGAATGTTTGACCATTCTTCCAGAAGCACATTTGTGAGGTCAAGCACTGATGTGGACGAGAAGGCCTGGCTCGCATTCTCTGCTTTAATTCATCCCAAAGGTGTCCTATTGGGTTGAGGTCAGGACTTGTGAAGGCCAGTCAAGTTCCTCAACCCCAAACTCGCTCATCCATGTCTTTATGGACCTTGCTTTGTGCACTGGTCCAAATCATTTGGTGGAGGGGGGATTATGGTGTGGAGTTGTTTTTCAGGGGTTGGTCTTAGCCACTTAGTTCCAGTGAAGGGAACACATAAGGCGTCAGCATAGCAAGACACGGTATGGCCCCCTCTCCTGTTCCAACATGACTGTGCACCAGTGCACAAAACAAGTTCCATAAAGACATGGATGAGCGAGTTTGGGTGGAGGAACTTGACTGGCCTGCACAGAGTACTGACCTCAAGCCGATAGAACACCTTTGGAATGAATTAGAGCAGAGACTGCAAGCCAAGCCTTCTTGTGCATCATCAGTGCCTGACCTCCCAAATGCGCTTTAGAAGAATGTTCAAACATTCCCATAGACACACTCCTAAACCTTGTGAACAGACTTCCCAGAAGAGTTGAAGCTGTTATAGCTGCAAAGGGTGGGCCAACTCAATATTAAACCCTACAGACCAAGATTGGGATGCTATTAAAGTTCATGTGCGTGTAAAGGCAGGAATTCCAATACTTTTGGTCATTTTACAATGTCAGAACATGGACATGATGCCTGTATGAGCAGGATATTCACCACCTCTTCATATATATATATATATATATATATATATATATATATATATATATATATATATATATCTAAATATGCACATACATATACATGCACACACACAGAATGCAAGAAAAGAGCACATTTTCTAGTACAAAAATAAGTTACCGCTAGGACAGGGATAAAACAAATTGTTTTTTGTGTGTCCTATTCACACTGTAACGGATGTGTAGTGTAGTGAGCCGCGATAAAATGCAGACATTTTATCGCAGAATACTTGACAGGATAGCATGTTACTGCTTAGCAGTGCAATGCTCTGCTGTACAGTGACATGAATGAAGTGTCACTTGTGTACAGTTCATAAAGTTTGTACAAAAGAAAAAAAAAAAACAAACAAAAAAAAAAAAACAAGAGCGGTGTGACTGCAACACACCACCCCATACCGCTGGCTCGCTGCAGCCAGAATGGACAGCTGCTGCAAACTAAACCACACTACCGCGGTTTAGTGTGCGCCAGCTGTCCATTGCCATGTGAACAGGCCCTAAAACCTCTGCCAGAATGTTACTGCTGTCAGTGTTCTCCTGTTGTAGTGACATCAGTCCCCATTCTAATTTCTTGTACCAGTGTCTGTAGGCAGATGGAAGGGGTAGTTCATATTGGGTTCACCAACAGCAATAAAAACCTGACAGAAGTTCTAACCTTTTTTCTATCCTGTTCAGAACAAAGGTGAAGGTTTTGGCTAGATTTGGGATTTAAAATGTATCAAAACATGCTGTGTTTTCATCACCTGGCCATCTTCCAGCTTAGTCTTTGGGAAATTCAGAATCAACTTTGTGGCTTGTTCCCACTTCGTATATGTATCTTCCCAAGCCTGGAAACAGTAATAGAAGATAAATACATGCATAGAAAAACTATTGAAAAAAAAAAAAAAAAATATATATATATATATATATATATATATATATATATATATATATATATATATATAAATAAGACGACAGACTCACTTCTGTGTTCCCAGGAGTGGGATGTTCTATTCTTCTTAGCAAGGCCATGACACGCTTCTGTAGAGCTGCTCTACCTATAAATGTACACAAAGTAGCAAAGTCAGCCATATAAATGGTCTTAGAAAAAGTACTAAATACTTTAAAACTAATGTTGGCTTAACATAAAAATGCTGAAAGAACCCAATTACAATGCTAAGTATACAGACCAAAACAATACAAAGGGCCGTAAAGGCACATGGGGTAACATGAGAATTCCAACGCATGTAAGCATGCTTACTGCTACCAGTCTGAAACTTAGAAAAAAATTACTCATTCTGAACCTGGGGGCACAGGTAAGACAATTAATCGTTTTTTCATATCACAATCAAATATAGAACAAATAACCTGAGCAGAAATTTCTACAGATAGCATATAATACAAACTCAGGTACTCTTATACGCTTACCCAGAGACATCATGTTGCTTACAGATGCAAACTCCAAGAAAGTGTTATAATTTGGCAAGAAATTATGAACAGATACTTCATCAACCCCACAACGTATATCTGCCTCCTCACACAGGCTTCGAAAACAGGACATGGCCACTAGAACAGCTTCAATGTCTGGGCTCCAGAGAAACATGTACAGACAAACCTCTAATTTAGTGTGGGCTTGACGACATATTGGAATTGCACTTCCGATAGCAGCACACTCCTACAAGAAAGGACCAGAAGAATGATTTATATAGTGTACGGAGAAAAACCCAGGTAATATACAGTATCTTTTACAATTAGATTTGCAATAAAGATTGCTGGACAAACCTCATACCTGCTCTTAAAATAATAAACCAGTTGAGAAAAAGTCAGCACTTGGTATATCAAATGGCAGTTTTCCTTTATTGAAATGACACACGACAGCTTTGCATCCATCAGGCCTTAAAGAGGTTGTAAACCTCAGAAAAAACCCCAAAGAAAAACAAAAAACAAAGGCATAATGAGCTAGGATGCATCGCATAATAGCTCATTATGAAATACTTACCTCAGAACGAAGCCCTGCAGTGCGGTCCGCGCACGGCAGACACGGCTGACATATTACTTCCTAGTTCCCGGCGCTATGATTAGCCAGAGCCGCGAGGACGTCTTCCCTGCACATGCGCACGGGAGCCGCCTGTCACGGCACAGGCCCTGAAGAAATGATACAAGCCGTTTCTTCAGTGTGCATGAGCCGATGACGTCGGCGCAAGCGTATATCGCAAATATCTCCTTAGCGGTGCACGTTTAGGATATATTTAAAGCACCTTACTATAGGCTTACCTGTAGGTACAATTAAAGAGGAAGAGTTTACTTCCTTTTTAATCATGGCCATGATTAAGGCCTGACAGCCGAAGCATGTTGGTTCTTTTAAGCCGTCATTCACATAATTTCTCTTTCAATAGTTTTTATTGTATTTTCTTTGCAAGTTATAACATAGCATATACATCATGTCATCGTTACATCAGTTTTAATATAATCAATGAAACAACATAAATAGAGGAAGAAGGTAACTGGTGAGTCGGAGGACCCGTGGGCGGCATGAGTTTATTACCGGTTCCCATAAGCCGTGGCCATGTGTAGGTCTGTTGTTTAGCCTAGGGGATCCACCGGTTTAGGAGGATTTTTGTATCATTGTGGATACTAGTATGCCACCAGCAAGTCCGCCGGCTCGTAACTCTTAATAACTTGTAGATAGATAGTGAATAATAACGTATAGTAAATTCTTCATAATGCTCTATATCCTGTTACCAGTGACGACAGGTTGTGGGGAAGGTAATGTAAGGGATACCTTATGTGTGTAATAAACATAGGCGTGCTAGGCATCACTCCAGGACACCCCAGTGGGAACATATTTGTGTCCCGGAGTGATGTCCCAGCCTCATATCTCCATGGGAAATTTATGTTTGCGCTTAAGTGTCTGCGTAACGCTGTAAGTGGGTATTTATCCAAGAATGCCACGGTGCCCAAGACTTGTTCGCATTTCCCAGTTTGCCTTGGCTAGATGCGTGCATTGTTTCATAACTACAGTGGGTACTTGTTGTATTTATCACGTCCAGTATTCTGGGGGGTTGAGTCGACTTCCACAGTCTCGTTATGTTCAGTCTGGCTGCCATGAGAATATGAGTCACTACATGTCTGTATTGGTGTGGTATGTCATCTATGCATTCACATAATTTCAATAAAAGAAGACCGTCATTTGAGGTTATCCCAAGTGTCAACTTTTCCTCCACTGGTTTATGCTATACATAGCCCTTGGCAACCTCATAGTCTGAACATCAAGTGGAGCTGAGGAATAAAGGAAGGTGGAAGCATCACTACACCTGCTCTTAAAATCAAATAAGATAAATATGGAGGCTGCCACTGCTGACATTTTCTTCTGAAAATGCTGGTTGCCAGGCTGACCCTCTATTATCTTAGTCCATGACCCAGAATAGTGGGGTTTTTTTTTTCTTCAAATAATGAAATTACACTTTCATGATGTACATACGTGTTCCTGATCAAGGACTTTAAAAGTACTATAGCTTTGGTAGAAACAATGGCCAGGCAACTAAAAGTTTCACAAGCCAGAAATGACAGTTTCTATATTTCTCACTCATGTAAAATGCCAATTGCCTGTTGGCTAAGCGAATCCTCTGGCTTCAGTGCCAAGTTGTTGGCCCAAAAGAAATAATGATGATCAGTTCTGATTCTGCTTACTAGGTGCTTGTCCCAGGGTAGTGTTAAAGCAAGAGAGCAGTATTTTCATAAAAGGCCAGCAAAGTTACACTTTGTCATTTACAAGGTATTCCTGAAAATTCTGACAGTTTTAGAAAACTTTAGAAGGGATACTACTAAATTGTCATACTGATTAGACTGTGTTTACTCATACTTGGTACACTTAAGTGTACTTAAAGTGTGTGTTACCTCAACATTTCATACTCCTAATATGTGTATGTTGTGCCATGTACGTGTGTTAAAAAGTACCATGTTCCTTTTGTATTTCTTCCTTTGAGTAAAATACTTGGTGGCCCTGCCAGTTCCCCTGCTTTCATATTTCAAACTGACCACACTAGGCAAAGGAGCACATCCATCCCAGCGTGGTCAGTTTTCTGGCTCTGCTAAAATAAGAGCCCTGCCTGTCCTCCAATGGCCAATACTTGTGCCGATATAACCCCTTTAATAATACATTCTATTTGAATCATCTAAGATAGGCTTTCATACTGCTTAGTTGTTGGTAAATCATAAAAGCTAGCCACTGAGATAAATGGATTAATAAAAATTAATTCCTGCATCAGAGCCCCCCAAATTTCAATCAGCGTATGGCCCGGTTAAAGGCTCTCTCCCACTGTATGGCAAGGTTAAAGGCTCTCTCAGCTCTCTCCCTCTTCATCGACTCAGATGCCTCAGTCAGTGACAAGGGAGTGAGTGCGCATGAGTGCCCACATAGCAAGCAGCACTGCGGACGGGGGGTACTAGCCAGGAACGCCGGCGGGGGACACGAGAATGGAAAGATTGGGCTGGTATTATGTTTGTTGTTTGTACAAGTAACTTTATACATAATATTTCTGTAGATACCTTATTTTTTAGAAGAAATTTATTCCTGCAGATTAAAATTTCTCGTAGCCATTTCAGGACTTCTGTGCTGTTGAGCATCTGATGACCAGTCAACTTTTTACAGATGTAAAAAATCATTTGTGAACTGTGAAAAACATACAAAAGTTCTTTATAATCTAAAATTCCCAGACAGCACCTAAAAGCCAAACAAATACTCTCTGACATACTTCTATTCATTTTGGGGCAGCTAATAAGTCTAAGTGACACAAAGCTTCTGAGATTCCCCACACCAGTTATACAACAAAATGGGGTGTGTCCTCAAAAGCTTGGTCAGTGTACACCACCCGGAGGTACCCGCCTATAAAACCCAGGGTCTTCGAACATCAAGTCTGTGTCTTGTAAAGTACAAACAAAATATCAACAAATATGCATGATAAAAATAGTTTTAGATGTAGAGATTTTTAACTCTGACTGCCAAGTATGCATGCTAAACATCATGGCACATATTCATTTACTGGCTTTCTGTTGTTGAGCAGAAGTGATTCTGTTGACTGCAAAAGGCAGCAGCCACACAAAGGGGCACTGATGTCATGCAAAGTCACAAAGTGACAGATGCCTCTCAATGTCTGTAGCCACTATGTAAAGCAGCTACAGGCCATGTGACCTAATGTCAGATTAAAGCCATCTGATCCAGAACATTGCGGGTTCACTTTAAACTAGACAGGTAGGTACATTTGTTCTTAGACAAGTTTCTATATGCATTTTGGAATCGGTTTTGCTTAATGAACATGAAAACTCCTACAAGCTCTAAACACTTATACATTTACAATGGCAATTACTACACATTTAAAAAAAAAAAAAAAAAAAAAAAATCCTCATCTTTAAGTGACACCTTCATGAGGGCTAAGGCTAGATTCACACTATTGTGGGTTTGTGAATATGTGCAAATTGCACATGTTCCCGCACCAACAGACACCCGCAGTCAAAAAGTAATTCTGTTTAGGCATCCCCATACATCAGAAAATGTGGGGGTGTTTTCCCATGTGTGGTGACACGTGGAACTGCATGGTGTCAAAGCACTATGCGGTTTCAGTGCGGCTGCAGTTTCAGAAAAAGGTTGGACCCTTTGCCTTAAGTTTCTGGCATTGCTGTGCCTGCGCAAACACACCCTACATTAAAAGCACAGATGTGAACCTAAACTAAAAAAAACATGTCACCTAAACAGTGATTAATCCTTAAAGCCCAATAATCAGGTGAAGCACTTGTTTGATATGTTCTATAAACAAAGCATTTAAGAAAAAATTAAGCAAGATTTTTTTTGTAACACTATTATGGATATTAATATATAAACCAAGCCAAGTATTTACTGCTAAGAGGAAAATCTTTTTACTTACCTAATTTCCCAAAATGTCTCTACTGGTGCATCAGGATTCCAAAGTTCAATGCTGTCTGACTGATGTAGAACCAACAAAGCCTAGACAGGGGAAGAAGAAGAAGAAAAAAAAAAAAAAAACAGATTATAGGGTGGATGGTTATTACAAATGCTACAATTTGTGCATTTATATTTTTGATTATACAAGAACTGTTTGATACAAAACAGGTTATTCTTGCACCATTTATAGCTGAACTCGAGGAATTATATTTTTGCATACTTACATTGGGCCTACTAGGCTTGAGGTTAGTGCTGTAACTATATCCAATATCAAGATGACTGCGGGGATGTTGTAAATCAGAATAGTCAGTGCTACATACAGTTAAAGTGGTTAAGACCTTTATCATGACCAAGCCATCCCCTCTGTTAAATAGCATTATGTATCCCTGTATAGGAAAAAATTATTACAGAGGTAGATGGCGCTGTCTGTGTATTGCTGGTGGGTGTCTTAGGGCTCTCATTTACACTTGCTTCGGTTTCAACGCACATTAACGGCTAGTAATCTTGCTTCAACAAGGCTTCAGACACGCTTTGTTAAAGCTCCTGTCACTAAATAAAATGGTTAGCGTAGGGCTCGTTTACACTTGCTTCAAAACAGGACATCAGACACGCATTGTTAAAGGTCTGTTAATGCCAGTCAAAGCTCCTGTCACTAAATAAAATGGTTAGCTTACAGTCCTGTTTACACCTTGTGTTGGCTTTGCTTCGCTTCAGCTTTGTGTCAAAATTTATACCCCAAGTAGCTTTAGCCAGGCTTAAAAAAACGTTAAACCCTTTTGGCTGATTTACATTCTTCCTCATTTTTGGTAAAAAAAAAAAAAAAAAAAATCGCAATTAGCGTTTGTTGATTGGTTTGCGCAAAAGTTGCCATGTTTACAATCCAAGAGAATTCATTTCTGTCGTTTTTACTTTTTTTTTACTAATAATGGCGGCAATCTGCGTTTTTTATTGGGACTTTGAAATTTGGGCGGACATGTCGGACATTTTTTACACTTTTTTGGGACCAGTGACATTTATACAGTTATCAGAATTTTAAATATCTACTGATTACTGTATAAATGTCATTGGCAGTGAAGGGGTTAACCTGCAGGGTGAAATCTAGGGGTTAATTGTGTTTCCTAGGCATGTTTTAACTGTGAGGGGGGCTGGGCTGTCAGGGGCATAAGAGATCTAACTGATCCCAGTGACCGAGATCAGTAGATCTCTTACATGTTCTGCCTGTCAGAATGGGGAACTGCCGTGTTTACTTCGGCGGTTCCCTGTTCTTTCCCTCTGGCAGGTCATCGCGGCTCACCGGCGGACATGTCATGCTTCAAAATTGCGTCCCCTTGCGGAATGGCGACAAACTTTGCAACTTAAAAATCTTCACTGGCGACGTTAAAAAATTCTACAGGTTAGCAGTTTTGCGTTACAGAGGAGGTCTAGTGCTAGAATTATTGATCTCACTAACGATCACGGCGATACCTCACATGTGTGGTTTGAACACCGTTTTCATATGTGGGCGGGACTCAAGTATGCGTTCGCTTCTGCGCGCGAGCTCGGCGGGATGGGGCGCTTTAAATCTTTTTTTATTTTGCTTTTGACTTTTTATTTTTACACTGTTCTTCTAAAAAAAAAAAAAAAAAAAAAAAAATGTGATCACTTTTAGTCCTATTACAAGAAATGTAAACATTCCTTGTAATAGAAAAAAGCATGCCAGGACCTCTTAAATATGAGATCTGGGGTCAAAAAGACCTCAAATCTCATATTTACAGTAAGATGCAAAAAAAATAAATAAATAAATAAATTTGAAACAAAAAAATGACAGCTTTGCTTCAAACATTATACCCCATGTAGCTTTAGTGGTGCTTCAAAGCCTCTTCAAAGCCCCCATAGAAGTCTATGGCAAAGCTTGCTTGAAGCACCACTGAAGCCCCACCAAAGCCTCATCAAAGCACCACCGAAGCCTCATCGAAGCCCCACAAAGCCTCATCAAAGCCCCACAAAGCCTCATCAAAGCCTCATCAAAGCCCCACAAAGCCTCATCAAAGCCCCACCGAAGCCTCATCGAAGCTCCAAGCAAAAGCAAGGTGTAAACAGGACTGTAAGCTAACCATTTTATTTAGCGAAAGTGGATTTGACTGGCGTTCAGAGAGCTTTAACAAAGCATGTCCAAAGCCATGAATTGAAGTGTAAACAAGCCCTTATTATATATTGTAAACAGTGGTGTTGTACGTAAAAATAGGGATTTTATTAAAACTTACCGTAAAATCCTTTTCTCCGAGTTCACTGACTCCTAGTGAGACACTGCTGGTCTCACTAAGAGTTAACTAGGCAGGGAAAAGAAACAGCTGGCCCCTCCTATGGGGGCTGTCCTCTCTTCCCACATAAAACCCCCCTCATAGCATAGCTCTTCAGTTCGTACACAAGCCGTACCAGAACAGAGCACAGAGGGGTGGGTGCTGCGTCTGTCAGTGAACTCGGAGAAAAGGATTTTACGGCAAGTTTTAATAAAATCCCTTTTTCTCCTATCGTTCACTGACAGACGCAGCTCTCCATTACGTGTGGGGATGTCCCCAAGCTGTGTCAAAAAGAGGGGTGGGTAAACACTAACAGTACCCAACTGAACCTCTAAGGAGGCACCAGACACGCCTACGCTGCCGCCTGCAAAACTTTGCGGCCCAAAGCAGCATCCCAAGATGCAAACACATCAACTTTATAAAACTTAGTGAAAGTGTGAACCGAGGCCCAAGTGGCCGCCTTGCACACCTGTGACACCGAGGCCTGGTGTCTGAAAGCCCAGGAAGTGCTAACAGCCCGGGTAGAATGAGCCGTGACCGGAAAACGGGGGACCTCGCCCCGAACAGAATACGCATGGGTCAAGGTTTTTCTATTCCAACGAGAAATCGTAGCAGACGAGGCCGCCAACCCTTTGCGCGGATCCTCTGGCAGCACAAACAAGGCATCAGCTTTTTAAAAAAAAAGCCGTAGCAGCCAAGTACCCTCGTAAGGCCCTCACTACGTCCAAAGCATGCAACTTAAACTCCTTTGGGTGCGATGGACGAGGGCACAATGAAGGAAGAACAACATCTTCATTAATGTGAAAGGAAGAGAACACCTTCGGAAGGAAGGAGAGGGTCGCAAGACCGCATTATCCTTATGCATGACTAAGTAGGGAGACTTGCACGATTAGTGCTGCTAATTCAGACACCCGTCTGGCGGAAATTATGGCAACTAAAAAGGCCACCTTCTGCGACAGCAATTGTAAGGAAATCTCCCTGATATTCTCATATGGCGGTTTCTGAGAACAGAAAGCACCAAATGCAGACACCACGGAGCCATCAGAGCCTTCACCCGATGCGCCACGTGTCGCACACCCTGTACAAGGGTACGAATAAACAAGTGCGAAGCCAAAGGTCTCTGAAAGAGAATCGCCAGAGCCGATATCTGGCCCTTGAGGGTACTCAAAGCCAGTTTTTTGTTCAGGCCCTGCTGCAAAAAAGTCAGGACCCTGGACACAACATAAGAGCGAGGGTTAAGAGCCTCCGCCTCGCACAAAGCTATACAAGCCTTCCAGGTGCGGAGATAAATCTTGCGAGAAGTACACTTGCGAGCTTTTAACAAAGTAGCGATCACGGAGTCGGTGACTCCCCTATCTCTTAGCACCTGGGACTCAATAGCCAAGCCGTCAAAGCCGGCGAGGATAAAGCAGGGTGCAAGATGGGTCCCCGGGACAGAAAATCGTCTCGCAGCGGGAGCCGCCAAGGGGCGTCTGCCACCATTTGCACCACATCGGCGTATCAAGTGCGCCGAGGCCAATCTGGAGCCACCAGGATTATTGGTATCCCCTCCGCCACTATCCTGTGTATCAATCGCGGAAGCAGTTTGCAAACTAGGCATTGAAACTGAAGAGCTATGCTATGAGGGGGTTTTATGTGGGAAGAGGACAGCCCCCATGGGAGGGGCCAGCTGTTTCTTTTCCCTGCCTAGTTAACTCCTTGTGAGACCAGCATAAAACCCCACACGTAATGGAGAGCTGCGTCTGTCAGTGAACGATAGGAGAAATATGTGATTCCAAACTGAAATTCCTCATATATAAATCCAACACAAATTAAAGTGCTACATGCTCAACTGTAAAAATTTCCAAAATTGTGCTAAACCCACAACAAAGTATATATTTCAAAAGTCCATCAAAAGTTCATCTGTGCAATGATGTAAAAATGAATTTACCAAAAACATATATATATTCCAAAAAAAAAGAAAAATGTGTATATGTAAAAAAAATAAAAAATTCAATCAAAAAAGTTCATAAACAATGCAAGTCCTATGTTAAAAAACAATTGTGATGGAGTATCAAACTCCAAAAAGTGACTAGTGCATATATTCTGGCATTTTCTTGTGCTCCAAAAGTGGTTCCACACGTGCTCCCCCTCTCATATCCCCACTCACCAGAAGTCTGTACCCCTGCAGGGGTGACCCGCGTGTAAAAACAAACTTCCCGGCATCCTGGTCTCCAAATGGGGAACGTTCCTCAGCAAAGGGCAAAGGAGAGAGGAGAGAGAGGAGAGAGGAAGGAGAGAGAGGAGAGAGAGAGGGGAGAGAGCCGAGCGGTCACGTGAGCGTCGGGAGACGCTCTGATATAAGGTAGAAGTCAGCATCTTTTTTAAATAGCAAAGACACTGGGATACATAATGTTATTTAACAGAGGGGATGGCGTGATCACAATATAGTTATGATTGCAGCAGGAGGGGAGAGCTAAGGAGTGGACAGAGCTGACAGGCAGGGAGAGGATGGGGAGAGCAGAGCTGCGGATGACGGAGGCACGTAAACTGACCATAGTGTCAGAACTCAGCAGCCATGATAAACTGTGGTCAGTTTACAGGGGGGAGAGCAGAACCAGGCAGGATCAGCCAGTTATTTTAGGTTATACAGGGGACCAAATTACACAGCACAAGCGCAGTGCTGTATTACATGCTTTAAGGGAACAGGATCCCTTTTTTTTAAAGGGTAACAAATGTTTTAAGCCATTATCTTCAGGGTTCTGTGCAAGTGGCTTCCCTCTCTGCACACTGATCACAAGTATCGCTCACTTGGTACCTCCACTATTCAATGAATTTATTATTTTATTCAGATTTTTAACATCAATCATTTTATACATATGGTACTACAACTGTCTAAGCCAGGGTTTCTCAACCAGAGGAATGCGGAGGAGGTGTCTCTTCCCTGCCAGATCACTAATTCAGCTTCCATTCTGGCAACCATGATGCCAGAATGGCCACACAAAAAAGGTGGCAGCTGCCAATGAAAAGGCGGATGACACAGAAAACAGTCTCCACTGTAACAACGTGCGCATTGTGGGGATGCCAAAGAAAGTGGAGGGCCAAGACCCCACTACATTCATTGAGCGAAAGCTGCTGGAGCTGTTTGGCAACGAGGCCTTTACCCCTCTAATCGCAGTATAGCGGGCGCATAGTACTCCACCCAGACCTTTGCCCCCTGGTAACCAATCAAGGTCCATGCTAGCTCGTATGCTGAACTATAGGAACTGCAAGATTATTCTGTGGCTGGCCAGAGAAAAAGCAACTATGCAGTATAATGGCCAGAAAGTCTCCTTTTATCCTGATTTTTCCACGGCGGTTCAGCGCAAGAGGGCGAAGTTTCAGGATGTGAAAAAGTGCCTGCTGCGCCTTCAACTAGCCTATTGCCATGCTTTACCCGGTTAGACTGAAGGTTACTGCAAAAAAGCTAAACCCTTCTTTAAACCTGCTTCTGACACGGCCTCCTGGCTGGATCACAATGAGCAAAGCTGATGACATTGATGTGAAGTCATGGATGAGGGCTGATCTGCCTTACTGTTTGCCACAATGAGCAATTTGTGGTTGCCTCTTTTCCTTCTTTTTGGATACCTACCTTTACCATTGTCTTTACTTGGAGGACTGATTCTGTAGCTAGATCTAAGAGCTAGATCTAAGAAAAAGCTTTCTACAGCATAATGTCAATGAAGAGCAGCTACTTCTCTGCCTTTACATTACTTTGCATGCTTCGACTTATCCTGTTGACAAAACTAGATCTGATGACCTTGGTTGGCTCAGTCTGGTTCAATAATACAGTGAGGAGAATGGCGCCAATAGTAAATGGAAAAACCTCAGACAAAATAACAAAACAGTCCTGAAATACGGCTCAAAGTCTATAATAGTGTCTCTAAAAATAAGTCCTGGGCAAAGGGCTAGGGTAGCGTGGTAATGATGAGCGGATAGGGGCAGCAACCCGATGAGTACAAGCAACTCTGCAAAAATAGAAATGGAAACAAGCGTGCCACACCTAAGCGCAGTAAATCAAAAACCACAGTTTATTTGCACAATAATGAGGATAGGTACTCACAAAGGACAGAGCAAGAGAAAACATAACGTCCGTTTAGCTGAGAAGGCTATATCACGTCCATGCTGGGTGCCTGTGCTGGGGTGTCACTGGAGCTGTTCGTGGAGTCACCGATCGGCTGGCCAGTGTCGTCTGTAGACTCTGTAGATGGTATGCAGCTCGTGTTGGAACGCACAAGGAGCCGGAAGTGTGAATAGCAGAAGTGCGGCGTCCCGGAAGTGACGTCAAAGAACGTGGAGCCAATAGGGTGACGCGTTTCAATACGTCTCGTATTTTCTTCAGACCCTGACTGGGAGGAAGGTGGACGGCTCTATTATAGGAGACCCGGAGGGAGGGACTCCCAAGTGGAACAAGAGAGACCTCTAGGGGTCAAAATAACAATACTGCCCATCTCCTCACCAGCTTAGGTCTGGTGCGCTTGTTTCCATTTCTGGTTCACATTTGTACATATGAATTCCAGTGTTTTAATTACGAAGTTGCGCCTGTGCCCCCGAACGCACTATGTTGTGATTTACTCTTTCTTTGTGCCCCGTGGCTACTACCTCATGGCCTTTAAATATATCCTTCTGGATTTCCAGTGTTGATGATATACTTCCAGGCAGCTGCCTGGGAATTTTATAACCATGATTCTACTCCAATTCCTGATCTGACTTGGACTAGTAAAGTTGGATGTGTTCATGTTAGTTCTTCCTGGCATATGATATTACTGTTGTTGTAGCACGGCTGACATTCCCCTATGTCATGGAACATCCGGGGTGTTCATGACTCTTTGAAGAGGACCATGATCTACTCCTGTATAAAGCGATTCCTGCCTGCGACAGTGTGTTTCCAGGAAACTCGCCTTACTTCGGACCCAGTGTCATGTCTTAATTACTCGTAGTTACTGGGAAGCTATCACTCCACACACAAAAATAATTCACACTGGGTCAGTGTCCTAATTCACATAGCCCTGGCCTTACGGGAATTGAGTTCTAGGGTGGATTCTGATAGTGGTTTTATTTTTGTACACTGTAAACTGTATGCTATTACTATTGTGCTAGCTTTTGTATATATATACCACCTCCCATCTTGGGAGCAGTGATAAGGGAGTTACTGTCGTACCTGGCTGACAAAACAGATATCCAACTGCCCTCATCACTTCCTAGAGCCCCATGGAAACTGAACATTTTTTGGTTACAATTATTTCCCTCTCATGAGCATATAGATTCCCAGATAGATAGAGAACTTAGTCACCAACCAAGGTATTGGGGAGGAACTAATATGCTGGGAGGCCTTCAAGGCACATTTAAGGGAAATCTTTAAACCAGAGATCAACGGGAGGCAGGTCTCGGACGTGGTCCCATTACGATGACGACAGGTTTCTCGCTGGGCACTTTACTAAAATACCAGTCTGTCCCTTCAGTTGCAACCACTGTATTCAATCAGGCAACCGGGATGTGTGTGATGTCTCCTCTGGATGCCTTATCAAGTCACGTGACTTGACAAAGCGCCTAGCACAAAACATGTTGTCATTGTGACAGGACCACATCTGAGATCTGCCTCCTCTCCAGTCGCATCCAAACAGCTGATTCCGGCACTGTGTGGAACGCAACCCGGCGAGTAACGTCATCGCAGGTTGCCGCTCCTGCCTATCTCACATTCAGGAGAGACTGCCCTTGCAGCCTGACACACCAGACACCACCTGTACTGGCAATCCTCTCCATCAGTGGGTGCCGTTCACCAGCTGTTCTCCATGAGTGTACAGCCCAGGATTCTTCCATCCAGAGGAGACATAACACACATCTCGGTTGCCTGACTTCAGTGGCTGCAACTGAAGGAACAGACTGGTATTTTAGTAAGTGTTCAATAAATTCTTTTCATTGGTATTATCCCCTGGATTACGGCTGCCTGATTCATCCATATACTGCATCCAGCCTAATTGTGGTTGATATACTTCTAGCTAACCAATATATATACCTGCACTGAAGCGCCCATACTGGTTTCTGCTACACACTTTCAGACCAGCTGATTGGCTTCCCTCTGTGCGCCCATTCACAGTGGGAGTTGTCCTGCGCGCCAGACCTGTAAATTTAAATAACGTATAGGTACGTGATTTCCTGCTGAATGGCCACCCTGCCGCAGTACATATACACAGGGCGGTTCAGAAGTGGTTAAGATGATCTTGATGACCCAAGTGCTGTATCCCTTGCACAATGCTCCAGTGGTAGTCCCCATAAAAACCTTCAGAATAGTTAATTCTATCTTCAGATCCCTAATTTGGAATAACTGCCAACCGCGCCCCTGTCTCCCCCCCCCCCCCTTTAGACTGGAACTTAAAAAAAAAAAAAAAAAAAAAGGACGAGGATGGCTTGGCACTCCCCAATTCCTGACTGTATTACATTGCAGCCCAGTTTCTTGTTCCACCTTGTAGCTCCTCTGGTCCACTATTATCAGCTATCCATATTATGTTAAGATGTACTGGAGCCGATTCCGTCCCTAGTGGCTTAGAAGTCCGTTTCTTAAATCCCACTTACAACCTTTTACACAAAGTTGATGAGATAATTGGGGGGGGGGGGTGGCGGAGACTCCGAATGTACGTCAACATCCCAATAGTATGAGTAAAAAAAAGTGAGCCCTCCAACAAAAGGGACTTTGAGACATACAAGGACCAGGTATACACAAACCCCCTGAATAATGTAAAAAAAATGGGGGGTTTTATTGTTACATGGGTATACAGAATAAAAGCCTGAACAGAGGCTCAGACACAAATAAAAACTAATGGCCACACAGACAAGACATGACACAACACTAAACACAAACATATGGTGTGGTCATAGATCTCCTGAAGTTGGAAAGAAACAAGACTGCAATACATACAAACATCCAACACTTTTGACATATTCAAGGTACGCTCTACTTCAGGGATGCTGAGTGTGATGCAGGAGGAGGAGTTTGTTTGCAGGCAAGTAGGTCTGACAGATCACCATACGGACTCCCAAGAGGGAGCGGGGGCATACATCTTCAAAATTAGTCGAGAGGTACTCAAATTGCAGTAGGAGATGTCTATCCTACAGCTAGCGGTGTATTGTCTACAAAGGCAGCCAAGAGACATCAATGCTAGGCAGTATCGTCACTTAAAATTGCAGCCACTTGGGGGTGAGCACAAAGGGGGAACATGAGAGAAGACCTGCGTGGTAGTGTCCGAGGTATGGGCATCATTTGTATAGATGCATTTAGTTCAAGCCCGCCATGGGCAAGTTCACAACTCGAGTGCTGACTGACAGCCTCCCTGATAGGAACTAGGCACTCTTGTGCCTTGTCCCTTCAGTGGACCTCTTGGAGAGTGGGAACTTGCCCATGGCGGGCTTGAACTAAATGAATCTATACAAATGATGCCCATACCTCAGACACTATCACACGGGTCTTCACTCATGTTCCCCCTTTGTGCTCACCCCCAATTGGCTGCATTTTTAAGGGACGATACTGCCTAGCATTGATATCTCTTGGCTACCTTTGTAGACAATACACAGCAAGCTTTAGGATAGACATATCCTACTGCAATTTGAGTGGCTCTCGACTAATTTTGAAGATGTATGCCGCCGCTCCATCTTGGGAGTGCGTATGGTAATCTGTCAGACCTACCTACCTGCCTGCAAACGAACTCCTCCTGCATCACACTCAGCATCCCTGAAGAAGAGCGTACATTGAATATGTCAAAAGCGTTGGATGTATTGCAGTCTGGTTTCTTTCCATCTTCAGGAGATCTACAACCACACCATATGTTTGTGTTTAGTGTTGGTGTCATGTCTTGTCTGTGTGGTCCATTCGTTTTTATTTGTGTTTGAGCCTCTGTTCAGGCTTTTATTCTGTATAACCATGTAACAATAACACCTCCCTTTTTTACATTATTCACGGTGTTTGTGTATATCTGGTCAGTGTACGTCTCAAAGTTCCTTTTGTTGGAGGGCTCACTCTTTTTTACTTTTACACCAAGTTTGGTTTAAGGCTAAACAGCTGCAGGGGGTCAAGGGACTTACAACCTATAGCCCTGGGGAACTAAATCTTACAGGGAACCGTTCAAATTGCAACAGGGTCTCAGATGGAATGCAAATGGGGTGACTCATTTGAAACACATTTTTCGCAATGGGAGCCTCCTCCCCTTTTAAACTCTCCAGGAGAGATTCAGTCTCCCCTAATATATGCAATTTTATTACACTAAATTGCAGGACGCGGTTAGGGCTCAGGTTGACGAGACTCCGTGGACCTTATCGCCAACCCTTATTTTCACACCGATTTCCTCAGTAGAACATGCTAAAGGTCTTATTTCTCACAATAGGTTACTGAGTGACTATTTAGATAGCTATCCCAGCAAGGCTTGAGAGAGATGGGAGGGGGACGTGGGGTCACTGTCTGGTGATCAGTGGGGAGATGTGCTGCAGGCGGTGGTAACTAGCTCCTTATATCGTCACAAAAAACTATCCCAGTTATACACAGTACTGAGATCCCATCTCACACCTGCTAAAGTGCATAAAATGGGCTTACTAGCTGACCCCTTGTGTTATAGATGTAAACAGGACAGGGATGACCTCATCCACCTCTCTGGATATACCCTAAATTACACCGTTATCGGACAGCTGTCTTGGGTCCTTTTAATAGGGTATTCCAATGTTCTACAAAAGAAAAGGACTCTAGAATCAACTGTATGTATACACCTACTCACTCAGGAAATGAATCTCCTGGGGCTCTATGGCAGACCATAGTATAGAGAGAACCAAGGCAGCACAGCAGGCTGCCCCAAAAGAGCCATATACAGAGCCATCGGGGTCTGGTGTAACACAAATGTACAAAAAATAGGGGTATGTATTAGTAAATAAATTTATTAGATATGCAAAAACTACAAAGATAAAAGAGAAATGAATATCACATTGATCAGCAACCCCAGCCACCATTGAGAGCGTTGTCAAAAAGTTAAAAAAACAACACGTCCGGACCCACTCTGAACTTCCATACAACCATGCATACAGTACACTAAAATTGGGAACCTAATTAGGTATGCAATCATAAGCATGGACCGGCCGCAGAAGCATATGGGCAGGCACGGATTGTGAAACAGTCAATGTAACTAGGAGTGTGTGTGTGATAACACCAACAGAGGACAACAATCCGGTTTGGATGTGTAGGGACACAGACACCCGAAGGCGACTGGCATGGCAGTAGGAAATGCAGGACAGGGGAGGCTGTCATACACGGCACCGGCCGTATTCCAGGAATGGCAGCTGCCTGATAAAAGCAAAACCTTGAAAGGTGGGCTACAGGCAGACACACCAAGGACAAGGGTCAGTGGTGCGTGGATGTCAGCTTGGCTGATCGGTGTTGGAGCATATGATGCACGGGGGAAGTAAAAAGGGGAGAAAAGAAAGGTCTCACCCGTGGGTAGTGTCCATGTGATAACCTCCCACACTGATGTTCGTATGCAGACAGTGGATCCCCGGCATTCACCGATACCATCCAAGGGTAATCCCAGCTTTGGATGGCTCAAAGCTGCATGTCCTATCTGGTCACCAATCGGCGTGCTGGTGTTGAACCTACGCCCGCCTCCATCGCTTCAGGACGTTAGTGGAAGTTCAGCACGCCATCACAGCGTGTGGGGTGAACCGTCAGACACAATGTCTACGCGTTTCGCTGATCAAGCCAGCTTCGTCAGGACTGCCGCCCTCTTGTGGCCGGAGGCTTAAATGCAACTCTGTAACCAATTACAATTCCATACTAAATACAGAGGGGGCACCAATAGGTCATGCAGACAGCATGTTTTCCTTACACTTGGGCAAAAAAACCTGCATATAATAACCATAAGCAAGATAATGAAAAATTTTTTTCAAAAAATAAACGGAAAATATATATATATATATATATATATATATATATAGATAGAAAAATATAAATAAAATGAAATGTAAATAAAGCAAATGGTAAATGAAAAACACACCCAAGGAGCAAAATCAAAAGAAAGTATTTCAAAATAATGTAATATGGACACAAGTGAATATATGTACAGAAAGGTCATAGACATACAGGGACCATATGTCCATATGAGCTTCCACTGACGTCCTGAAGCGATGGAGGCGGGCATAGGTTCAACACCAGCACGCCAATTGGTGATTATCCTTGGAAGGTATCAGTGAATGCCAGGGATCCACTGTCGGCATACGAACATCAGCGTGGGATGTTATCCCATGGACACTACCCATGGGTGATATCTTTCTTTTCTCCCCTTTTTACCTCCCCCGTGCATCATATGCTCCAGCACCGATCAGCCAAGCCGACATCCCTGCACCACTGACCCTTGTCCTTGGTGTGTCTGTCTGTAGCCTACCTGTCAAGGTTTTGCTATTATCAGGCAGCCGCCATTCCAGGAATACGGCCAGTGCAGTGTATGGCAGTCTCCCTTGTCCTGCATCTCCTTCTTTCATGCCGGTCGCCTTCGGGTGTCCGTGTCCCTACACATCCAAACCGGATTGTTGTCCTCTGCACTCCCAGTTACACTGACTGTTTCACAATCCGTGCCTGCCCATATGCTTCTGTGGCCGGTCCATGCTTATGATTGCATACCTAATTAGGTTCCCAATTTTGGTGTACTGTATGCATGGCTGTATGGAAGTTTAGAGTGGGTCCAGACGTGTTGTTTTTTTAACTTTTTGACAACATTGTCAATGGTGGTGGAGGTTGCTGATCGATGTGATATTCATTGCTCTTTTAACTTAGAAGATTTTTGCATATCTAATAAATTTATTTACTAATACATACCCCTATTTTTTGTGCATTTGTGTTACACCAGACCCCGGTGGCTCTGTATATGGCTCTTTTGGGGCAGCCTGCTGTGCTGCCTTGGTTCTCTCTAGGGCATTCCAATCCCCTGTCCAGCTAAACCCTAAATATCGACTGTTCGGTATGTTAAAGTGATCTCATACCGGAGGAACCCAGGAGAATAGCAGTTAATAGCATTCTTCCAAGCCCGCAAAATTCTACTTTTACTCTGGAAATCATCTGACCCTCCTTCACACCAAATGTAGGTAACACACATACCCTTATTTTTGAAAAATATATGTACCAACACAGGGGATGCTACGGAAAGTGTGAAAGGTTATGGGCACCATAGATGGACACTCCTGGACTTAGCACGTGGGAACTTGTTCAGATGTGGCTTTGTGCAATGTCCAGACAGACCAGTTTAGTCTAAACTAGGTATAATGAACATTGCATTGGAGGCTGTATATAATAATTTGGTTCCATGTGATACATCTTGGATATCAACACTTGGGAAGTATATGTACGTGCTCTAAGTTTGTGGTTGTATTACAAGTGAATCCTTCTGCTTGTAATCTATATGTAGATGATGGGTAATGGTCACCGGCATGTGTGTGTATCTGTTCTTGTTCATTTTAAGTTCAATAAAGTACCTGTTTGACAAAAAAAAAAAAGATTTTTGCACAATTTTGAAGACAGACTCTGTCTCACACCAATCAACGAACTTACAAAGTGACTGCAATTTCCCACAAACATTATTCAGTTTCACTCTGCTTGACCACTAAAACCAAATCCCTCACCTCCATGGCTTCCTGGCCTATCTCAGGCATGTTTGTCTGTGGAACCAGCTGCACCAATCCATTTATTAGCTCTGCAGAGCTGTTCTGTGTGTCAGGGCCGGGTTTTCCTGGGTTCTGGAACATTGAGAGAAAAACATGTAAAATTACTGATGATTTAACAAAGACACTGGGCTTACAAAAAGCTGTAAACTGGGACGGACAGGAAGCCTCTCTTTAAACAAGAATTTTCTAGTATGAATTCTTTACATGACTACAATATGATTTTTAAACTCAATGTAAAATTCAATTCTTGGAGTCCATTGAAGGACACTGGAAGTCCTTCACCTTCAGGTTTTACCGCTGCCTACAAGAGGATTTGATAAAGAAACAAAACTGCAAGCTTGGTCAGCAAGTAATAACCGGGTGAAACCAGAGGGGAGGGACCTGTGCTCTGTAATGTACGACAAGAAAGGGATTTTAAGGCTCGGTTCACACTGCCGCGACTTGGGATCCGACTTGTGAGAGCCTTAGTCAAATGACATGTTAAATCTTATGTTCGTTAATGAGAGCTGTCTTAGTTAGCACTAATGAAGTTGTTCTGACTTTAGCAAAGGTTCCTGCACTACTTTGATCCGATTTTGACACAATTTCAATGCCACAGTGTAAAAGTCCTTTCAAAGTCACATCAAAGTCTTATCAAAGTCTGACTCCAAAGCACTGAAAAGCACGTGACTTCAGAGTCTGCTTAGTGGGAACCGAGCCTAAAGGGCAAATTAAAAATCCTGTTTTCATAAATTGCACATCACAGGATGCAGAAGAGATATTTTTATACTATTGGGACTTCCAAAGATTTCATGGAAGGGTGGGCAATGGCAAAAACAATTAAGCAGGCCAAGAGGAACAATCCTCTTAACAGAACAAGAACCACCACCAAGAAGGCTCTTACAAGGTCACCTAGGACTTCCTGACTGAGGGTAGCCTCCTCCAAGGCCTGAAAATCCACCTGGTAAAAAAACATGTGAGCAAAAGACCACATAGCAGCCTTATAGACCTGGGAAACAAACCTGATGTCGAAAAGCTCACAAAGCACCGACACCTGATGGGGTGGTCCTTCCCGGGAAGGGAGAACTCTACATTTTAAGTCATACACCTAAAGGATGAGTTGTCAAATTCACCTAGCAATTGTGGATCGAGAGGCAGCCTGTTACTTCTGGGAGCCTTCAGGAAACAAGAACAAGGCGTGAGATTGATTAATCAAGACTGTGGCTGTGAAACAGGCTCGCACATTCCTAACCATATTTAGACAGTGGAGAACGATCTCCTTAGAATGTTTCAGATCCAGACAAAAAGGAAGCCAACACTATGAGAGAGTTTCAAAGCAACCTTGCCTTTGTGGGGTACAAAAAAAGGTTCCTTACAGGACATAGCCGCAAACTCAGGCACCTTACTAATTTATGTAAAAGCCTAAGACAAGTAACTTTGCATGACAAGAGAGAGAGAAAAGTCAAGTACGTTGAAATGGTGGCCTCTAAAGGACCAACACCACCAGATTGAGGTCCCACAGAGTTAGCAGGGAGCAACCGAGTAAAGAAGCAGTCTATGAAACAGCACCAAGGCAGAAAACTTGCTTTTGATAGTCATGATAAATGATTTACAACATATTTTTTTTACAAATATCTGAAAAGTGTGACGTGCATTTGTATACAAACCCCTTACTAAAATCTAGTGGAACCAATTGTCTTCAGAAGTCATCTAATTAGTAAATAGAGCCCACCTGTGTGTAATTTAATCTCAGTATAAATACAACTGTTCTATGAAGCCCTCAGAGGTTTGTTAGAGAACCTTAGTGTACAAAAAGCATCATGAAGGCAAAGAAACACACCAGACAGGTCAGGGATAAAATTGTGGAGAAGTTTAAAGCAGGGTTAGGTTATACAAAAAAATCCCAAGCTTTGAACATCTCACAGAGCACTGTTCAATTCATCATCTGAAAATGGAAAGAGTATGGCGCAACTGCAAACCTAACAAGACATGGCCGTCCACTTAAACTGGCAGGCCGGGCAAGGAGAGCATTAATGAGAGAAGAAGCAAAGAGGACCATGGTAACTCTGGAGGAGCTGCAGAGATCTACAGCTCAGGTGGGAGAAACTGTCCACAGGACAACTATTAGTTGTGCACTCCACAAATCTGGCCTTAATGGAAATTGTGGCAAGAAGAAAGCAATAAGAAGTCCAGTTTGTGAGAAGCCATGGGCACACAGCAAATGTGGAAGAAGGCGCTATGGTCAGATTAGACCAAAATTGAACTTTTTGGCCTAAAAGCAAAACGCTAAGTGTGGCAGAAAACGAACACTGCACATCACCCTGAACACACCATCCCCCTGTGAAACATGGTGGTAGCATCAGGTTGTGGGGATGCTTTTCTCCAGTAGACGAGGAAGCTGGTCAGAGTTGATGGGAAGATGGATGGAGTCAAATACAGGGCAATCTTAGAAGAAAACCTATTAGAGTCTGCAAAAGATTTGAGACTGTGGCGGAGGTTCACCTTCCAGCAGGGCAACGACCCTAAACATACAGCCAGAGCTACAATGGAATGAATTAGATCAAAGCATATTCATGTGTTAGAATGGCCCAGTCAAAGTCCAGACCTAAATCCAATTGAGAATCTGTGGCAAGACTTGAAAATTGTTTTTCACAGACACTCTCCATCCAGTCTGACAGAGCTTGAGCTATTTTGCAAAGAAGAAAGGGCAAAAATGCCACTATCTAGTTGTGCAAAGCTGGTCGAGACATACCCAGACTTGCAACTGTAATTGCAGCGAAAGGTGATTCTACAAAGTATTGAGGGGGCTGAATACAAATGAATGTCACACTTTTAAGATATTTGTAAAAACATTTTGAAAATCATTTATCATTTTCCTTCCACAACTCACAATTATATGCCACTTTGTGTCGGTCATATAAAATCCCAATAAAATATGAATACTTTTTCAAGACATTACGTATGCATGTATGTGTTCTTTTGTTCTTCTGTGAGCACAGGGGGACAGGGCGCTTTAGGAAAAAATTTCCTTTTTTTTTTTTTTATACTATTTCTTTAACCACTTCAATACCAGGCACTTACCACCCTTCCCGCCCAGACCAATTTTCAGCTTTTAGCGCTGTTGCATCTTGAGAATTATGCGGTCGTGCGACACTGTACCTAAACAACATTTTTATCATTTTGTTCCCACAAATAGAGCTTTCTTTTGGTGGTATTTGATCACCCCTGCGGTTTTTAAATAAAAAAGACGGAAAATTTTGAAAAAAAAAAAAAAAAGTTTTTCTTTGTCACAAAATTATGTACATAAGTAAATTTTCTCCTTCATTGACTGGCACTGATGTGGCTACACTGATGGGCACTGATGAGGCAGTACAGATTGGCACTGATAAGGTGGCACATATATGCAGCACTGATATGCACTCAGATGGCACTGATAGGTGGCACTGGGCACTGATGAGTGACACTCGTGGATGACACTAATATAAAGCACTGTTAGGGACGGCACTGGCAGGCATCACATATGGGCAGTGTCATCCCTACAGTGCACTGTATTCCTCTTACCCGGTGGTTTAGTGTGGGCTCCCTGGGCGGCCTCCTGATGGTGGTCCCGGGGGGGGGGGGGGGGGGGG
>BLSH010286060.1:11671-21728 GCA_018402905.1 Glandirana rugosa | reverse complement strand
GTGGGGGCTTTGACACAAAGAGCGAGGAAACTGTGACGTAAAGGGTGGGAGGGGGGTACTGTGACATTAAGGGGAGGTACTGTCACATAAAGGGGGAGATCTGTGATGTAAAGGGGATCTGTGATATAAAAGGGGATCTGTGATGTAAAGGGGATCTGTGAAGTAAAGGGGATCTGTGATATAAAGGGGGATCTGTGATATAAAAGGGGATCTGTGATGTAAAGGGGGATCTGTGATATAAAAGGGGATCTGTGATGTAAAGGGGATCTGTGATGAAAAGGGGGATCTGTGAAGTAAAGGGGGATCTGTGATATAAAGGGGTGGGGGCTTTGTCACAAAGGCCGGGGAAACTGTGACATAAAGGGGGAGATCTGTGATGTAAAGGAGGATCTGTGATGTAAAGGGGGATCTGTGAAGTAAATGGGGATCTGTGATGTAAGTTTTAAAATTGATTGGTTGCCATATATATATATATAAATATGGAGTGATTATTGTTAGGTTAGGTAGCTTCCAACAGATTTAATAAAGTTCTTCAGAAAAAATATTATCTTTCTGTGAATATTGTTTTTTCGCTTTTTAGTTAAAAATTAAACCCTCTTTGTGTTACCTTACCTCTACCCCGGCCCTTTTGGGTCCTGGTATCAGTTTTCAGTTATGTTTATCATTCTACGTACATACACTGTTTTTTGTGTGTCTGTTCAATATTGCCCCTGTGTGGGCAAATCATGGCTTGTCATACTCTCATGAAACTTAATAAAGATATTGAAACAGAGAAATGAAACTCTGTAGGTTTATGTGTGTCTGAGAAACTCTTCGTGGTGCAGTGATTAGGGATTATTTTGGGGCATATCTGTGTAGAGTATACTGTGGGGAGACTCAGACTATACCCTATTTAGTCTTTTAGGCTGGAAAAGCAGCTGCTGACAAGGCCTGTGCTTGCAATCACACTGGAAAACAATAACATTAAATAACATTAAAGTGGTTGTAAATGCACCCCCACCCCCCAAAAAAAATCTGCAAAGCAAATGCATAATGAGCTAGTACGCAGCGCATACTAGCTCATTATGAAACACTTACCTCAGAACGAAGCTGTTGCAGCGGTCTCGACACACCGCTGTGACAGGCGACATCGTTGTTCCGGGTCCGCGGCTCAGTCCAATCACAGCGCGGGCTCCAGCACTGTGATTGACAGAGTCGCACTGACGTCACTCCCGCGCATGCGCATGTGCACGGGAGCCATCATTTACGGCACGAATACAGAGGAAACGGCACCCTGGGCTATCCCGGGTGCCGATTCTTCAGTGCGCATGAGGCGATGACATTGGCACATGCAGATACAGGGGATATCTCCTAAACCGTACAGGTTTAGGAGATATCTCCTGGACCTACAGGTAAGCCTGACTTGACAACCACTTTAACCACTTAGCGACCGCCCCATGCAGATATACTGCTGCAGGACGGCCGCTCTGTGACAGATCACATACTTAGAATGTGATCTGACACTTCCAGGTGTGGGGCGTGCGCCACCGGCAGCCAATCAGCACCCACTATGCCAGTCCCAGACCTGCAGATGGCCAAGAGGAGCCTGGGATACACAGCGGGGGGGGTGCATATGCAGCCCAGGCGCCAGGTCGAAACTTCTGGATAGTATAAAAAAGACAACTGCGCTATGTCAAAAAAGTAAGCAGCGGCAAAAAAATAACCACAGTTTATACAAATATAAAGCCGCGCTGAGATATTAGTATATTGCAGTGAAAATACACATGGAAATGTCCTATAAATGACAGGTATTCAATTCCAAGGCACTGGATCTCCAGATATATGAGCAACATCCGTAAGGGGCCAAGCAAGTACTATAGTCTTCATAAACACCCAGTGCTCAAAAAAGTATGTGAATCCGTCACCAGAAGCATTAAAGGCTTACCAGACCCAGCTGGGAGCCAGGCATATATGTTAATCCTGCTGATTAGTTCTCCTGGTCTTTATGCTTCAAAGGTACGGAATCCCCAGGCTTCCCAATAGGCGTATGGAAAAGGCACTTCTAATAAGGGGTTAACTCCTCCCAGCCTCCGTGTTCTCACATGAAGATGTATCATATACCAGGGAAAGACAAAAGGAGCCCCAGATAGTGAAGTACAGTAAAAGGATTTATTTGTAAAAAATATATTGCAGGTACTCACACTTTGCAAGTAGTTACGAGCATGTATATCCAACATGTAGTCAGCCGGCCGACACAAAAACAAACGGTGACGTCAGCGCGTCTTCCCGACGTACGTTTCGTCAGAATTGACGTCGTCCGGGGATAAGACGCACCCGCTGTGTCACCGCTTATAAAGCCTATGGCCGTCCAGTAGTCTGAGGCTTAGGCGGCCATCTTACGTAAAGGCAATATTAACTTAAAAACGGAAGTGACGTCCCTCCGGCGCCGGTTTATGTGTATCCCAGGACTGGAAACACCAGCGGCCATGTTATGTACTGGAGGCAATCAGCGTCACGTAAAAAAGCTATCTGACCCAAGTCAATTAAAAACCTTTCAGATAAAGGGATGCCTCAACACAAAATATTAATGTCAAATGGAAGTGACCCATATGAATATGATTGAGACATAGAAGTATGTAATTATTTAGACCAAAAAGAATTATTAAAAATCAAAACTCAAAAAGTGTGTCGAGTCAAAAGAAAAGAAAAAGAAAAAAGGAAAAAAGAAAGAGGGGGGGGGGCTGGTAGATCAAAAAATCTGATACATGGTCACCTAGATCTCAGACACTGTTTACAAATGATCCAACACAGTCCCAACCCTATATTAACATATTGAAAATAAAATTATAAAGATTGTAAAGATAAAAGGAAATTATATTTTTGTAACACAAAGGGTATGTACCCCCAGGAAGGGGTATGTACCCCCCGAAAAACCCTAATGGTGCGAGTTCAACATAGGGTAAAGATGCTAAAATGTGTATACTTCTTGAAAAACAGGTATTCTCACATGGAAATTAGGAATTATCTATGAAGGCATTTACATCAATGTCCACGTTCAAACCATGAGGGCTGTAAGATTTAATTTTATATATCCACGACATTTCCAACTTAGATATGCCTCTGATCAGAGATCCACCTCTCCAAGGAGGCCTGTAATGGTCAATCCCCAAAAAAAGGGTCTTGGAGGGATCTCTATCATGGCAATCTCTATAGTGCCTGGATAGGGGATGGTTCTTAAAACCCCTAAAGATGTTGGAGATGTGTTCATTGAGTCGTACCTGCAAAGGCCGTTTAGTCCGGCCCACATATTGCAGGCCGCATGGACACTGTATCAGGTAGACTACGGCCTTAGAGGTACATGTGATAAATGGTTTTATCCTAAATTGTGCTAGAGTCTTAGTAGATGTAACAGAATGGCACTTCCTCCCCACTAGGCTATTATAGGTGCAAACTCTACATTTGCCACACTTATAAAACCCAGTCAGATTCTGAAAGAACATAGGTTTGTGGACAGGAGGGTTGAGGACATTAGGGGCCACTCTACTACTCAAAGAGGGAGCCCCTCTATATATTACCATGGGGCAATCTGGAAGACTGTTAGCCAATACCCTATCACTCTTTAGGATATGCCAATGTTTTGAAATCAGGTGTTTTACCTGTTTTGCCTGAAAAGAATAAGAGGTAATAAATGGTACTTGGGGAGGGCTAGAATGTCCAACACCGTCCGATCTTTCTCTCAGCAAATCATCTCTGTTCATATTGGCCACTTCTTCTAATGTATTATATAAAGATTGGGGGTCATACCCCTTTTCTAAAAACCTTGCGGTTAAGATGTTTGATTGCTCACGAAAAACCCCCAGTTCGCTACAATTCCGGCGAAGCCGCATATACTGGCTCTTGGGCACCCCCTTTAGCCAAGGAGGATGATGGCAACTCTTTAAAGGTATAAAAGAGTTGCGATCAGAGGTCTTGAAATGGGTTGAGGTGACAAACTGTCCATTTTTTATCTCTATGTTTAAATCAAGGAAGCTAACCTTCTTTGGATGTGCTTCATACTTTAATTCAATGCCCCTGTTGTTATCATTAAGAAGATGGAAAAAATCATCCAGGCTAGTCTGGTCGCCATCCCATAGGAGGAGGACGTCGTCTATGTACCTTGCCCAAAGGCGAAACTTCTGGATGCCATGGCGAACTGGCGATTGGGGTCACGTGTGATTTGCACCGGAATGCAGTGCGATTCCTGTGCGAATAGAATGGGGTGTCATGCACCATACAAGTGTGAACCCAGGGTAAAGGATAAACTCACCGTTGGAACATGCTACATGTTACATGTTCCACCTGAATTTAGGATGGAACCTGTAATGTGTTCCACCTCCTGTCTCCTATATCCCCATGAGAGCGTGCGGGGGATCTTCTCTCCACACCCACTGTCACACTTTGACATACAGCCGCATCATTCATTCACAGGAATCAGTGAATAAATAAACTACATGTCCCATCTTCCTCCACGGTAAACAGGCTTGTAGTTTCATTGGGTTATGGAGGTGTTGGTGAGCGCTGTCATAATCCACTGACATGTCTTCTGGATTTCTAACAGAGAGCCCATTCAGATGTACAGGCAAGATTTAATTTTTAAAGAGCAACTGTCATCTCTGTCCCGCAGCATTTCTTCCCCTGTCCCCCGGGTGGCTCACCGACAGTCCCATTTACTTTAATTGGATGGCTGGTGATGCGGCGGTGACACAAGTTGAGGGACGTGGCGGCAGCAGTGGATGTTCACTAACAGGCGCTGCCATAATGGATCTGAAATGATAGGTGCTCTTTAAATGTAAAGACTTATTCTTGCAGGTAGTTAGAATCTTTAATTTTTGCAAACAAAATGAAGGTTTCCTATTTAGAATAATCAGCTGTCAGGTTAGTAAAACAACAGTTTGTAATGTACATAGATTTGCTAAATAATGGGATAAAGGAATATTCCTAAACTTTGTTTTATCTCATGGTTACTGTGACATTGTGTGAATGCATCAATATAGTACATGTTATCTCAGCTTGCAGAGCTTGGATTCACTGAATGAGTTTACCAAAAATGTAAATACTGTAGAATATACAGCCTCATGCTACCTAACTAAGCTCCATTTCATGCTGAATAAACTAAATTATTAATGTATCCTAAATAGAAAACTATCTTTAGATATATTTTTACTCCAAAAGCATTTTATTAAAATAAATTTGATAAAAATCAAAAAGATCGATTTAAATAAAAAAAATCAGATTGTTTTTAAAAAATCATTGATTTCTATCCACCCTGTTATGTGTTTGTATGGACCGCATATAGATTGCAAGGATCACGACTATGTTACATATTACTTTTGGTATGGGAACACATGGCAGTTGTTGTGTGACAACATATAATATATCACCATCACTCATTGCTGATTCATTTATTTTTTTTGAGTAGCATGGAGATTGTTTTCTTTATAAAGCTACATTCAATGTGCTTTTGAAAATGGCATTTCCTTCCAATAAAAACATACAAATCCCTACAACACAAGTCACACTTGCTGTAAAAATATCCCCAATAATTACAATGAAAAAAACAATAGGGAAATGCTTGCAAAATCTCTATGCGGCATTTAGGTCTCGTGCACACAGGGCATTTTTCATGCCGCTTTTAGGAGCATCAGGTTTTTTTTTTTGTTTTACAGCCTAAAAACGTCTCTCCATGTTATTCTATGGGTCCATGCACATACAGGCTTTTAGGAGCTGTAAGTGGCATTCAAGCTGCAACATAAAAAAAAAAAAAACAAAGCCAGCGCGTTCTGGAGCAGCAGCTCTAAAAACGCATGAAGCTGCTAAACGCATGTTAAGCTGCGTCAAGCGTTCTTACGCTGTAGCAATTGGATTTGGGAGTGGAAAATAGAAGAGGGCAGAAAAACACTGCTAAACGCCAACGTGGATAAACACGCATTGACGCCAATGCAAAACACCTCTAAAAGTGTGTGCGTTTTTTCTAACGCCCTGTGTGCATGAGGCTTAGCAGCAGTATTTGAGATGTCCATCTGTCACAATGTCATTGGGTTTGGTTTATCATGAGCTGGATGAATGGGCTGCATTTATAGCCACAGGAGTTCCACAGCCTTCCATTATTCTTTTGTCACATCACTGCACCCGTCACGAAGCAGCCGCTGGCATTGCAGTACAGAAGGGTCAGGCAGGAGACTAGTCGGGCACAGGCAGAGTTCGTTAACTGGCGGGCGGCAAGGCACAAGGGAGCAAGCAGAAGAATGGTCGTGGAAGCCGAGGTCAGTGCAGACGGAGATCAAAGCAGGGTCAGGACAAGCCGGGTCACTGGAACAGATAATCAGGATAACAGGTCGCTCAGGAACACGCAAACGCTGTAGAAAGGACAGCAATGATTTTAGGGTGCTGTGAGCTTAAAAGGCCGTTTTGGTGCCAATGCCGGCGCATACAGGCGCGCGCACACGCAAACGCGTATAGGCGCACGCACACGCTACGTGCGCCCGCACATAGGTAGGCCTTCCAATAGCCCCCGGATAGTTCCTTACATGCTCCTAGGTGCGAGTTACCGAGTTTAGGCCTCCTTATGTGAGATTACACCTGACCTGGGGGAGGGGCTAAAGGAAGTCCAGTGCCGGCTTTTGTGAATCGGCCTCATGGGGATTGTATTTATTTATTTTTCACAAATACATTTATTTTTTAATAAATACGTTCACAGCTTGTATTTATATTGAATAAACGTTACCCCCTGATTGACCCTGAGGTAACCATAGTTACTTTTAATTAACCCCTCCCCCCTGCTTTTTTTTTACTATATTTCTTTTTTTTTTCCTTCATACATCAATTGTAAAACTTTGCATTCCTTAAACGGAGTTCTAGCCTGTATTAAAACAAAAAGTCATCAGATACAAATACTTTTGTATCTTTTATATTTTACCCAAAAATGGGTATTGTATGGTGTGACTGGCACGGCTGGCACTGACACTTCCGGGTCTGGAAGTGGCCCCCTCCTGCTGTGATTGTACAAAACGGGAGCTGATCACCGGGTACCGTGGACTCAATGTCCACTGGCAGTTGCCGATTATTCGATACAGAGGGAGAATGGCAATCTGCCTTTGTAAACAAGGCAAATTGCCATTCTGTCAGTATAGAAGTCATAGATCCTGTGCCTCTGCAAAGCAGGGGCACCGATCCATGCCTTCCCCTAGTAAAAGCACCTCCCCCACAGTGAGAAAGCACCAGCTAGGCACACAGTTAACCCTTTGATCGCCCCTGATATTAACCCCTTCCCAGCCAGTGTCATTAGTACAATCACTCCCAAATCACTGGTGGTCAGAGGCAGTAAAATGAGTGCACAAACAAGATCTACATTTAACATGCTTTTCACAATAGCATTTACTTCATTTTTTATTATTCAGTCAGCAAAAACATAAAAATCCCTACAACACCCTAAATCCCTACAGTCACACTTGCTGTAAAAAATTTCCAGAACGATAAGGAAACGCATTTAATAAATCTATGCAGCATTTGAGATGTCCATCTGTCACAATGTCATTGGGTTTGGTTTATCATGAGCTGGATAAATGGGCTGAATTTATAGCCACAGGAGTTCCACAGCCTTCCATTATTCTTCTGTCACATCGCTGCACCCGTCACAAAGCAGCCGCTGCCAGGACCAGAAATGGAAAGTGACCCTCAATTCCACCTTCTTAGTGACGCTACATAAGTGCAGTTTGGGAGTCCTGCTGCTCTTCACTATAAGGAAGCAGCAGCTGCCTACATGAGCGGGGCGCTTCCTACTGCCGCTGACCAGGGGTAGGGGCCACTGACCGCCAATGTCAAAATCAGGTACCCTCTCCCACTTCCGGGTAAGATCGCTGCACAAAGATTGATCTATGGAAATTCCGGCCTCTCCTCCTTCCCCCGCTGTCTTCTGGGAAACACACAGATTCCAGAAGACAGCCGAACCATTCAGAAAGCGCAGCGTGACTTGGGCATGCGCAGTAGGAAACAGACTGTGAAGCCGCAAGCCTTCACTTCCTGCTTCCCTTAGTAAGGATGCCGGCGCCTGCACCTGAAGCCGAGGGACGGGTCGGCTTCGGGTGCTGACATCGCGGGATCCCCGGACAGGTGAGTGTCCTTATATTAAAAGTCAGCAGCTACAGTATTTGTATCTGATGACTTTTTTTTTTTAATACAGCCTGGAACTCCGCTTTAAGGAACGCAAAGTTTTACATTTGATGTATAAAGGGAAAAAAAGAAATATAATAAAAAAAAAAAAGCAGGGGGGAGGGGTTCATTAAAAGTAACTATGGTTACCTCATGGCCAATCAGGGGATAACTTTTATTTAATATAAACACAAGTTGTGAACATATTTATTAAAAAATAAAATTATTTGTGAAAAATAAATAAATACGATCTCCATGAGGCCGGTTCACAAAAGCCGGCACTGGACTTCCTTTAGCCCCTCCCCCAGGTCAGGTGTAATCTCACATAAGGAGGACTCTGGTTGCTATGGTAACCATGCAGCGTTTACTCCCTAAATAATCCTGTGACTATGAATACCACCCACTGTGATCAGCCCATCTATTCCTATGGATGTCCCTTAGGATGTCACACACACTACAATCTGATTGTACAATCTAATTTACATTTACCAAAACAATGTAATATGAGGACGAACCTAAACAATCCGAGTTCAATCCAATCGCACAGACACTGATATTACATCATTGTTAGTGGATCAAAAGGAGATTGTACAATCAGATTGCACCGTGTGCGGCCAGCATAAGGCTGCCCATACATTATACAATTTTCTACTACAATTATTTATTAGATTTACCAAAACCAGATTCTGAGGTAACACCTAAACGCCTTCAATCTGAATTCAATCAGGCCGGTCCTTCCGCTACCTAGATGGAGGGAAATCTAAAGGAGATTGAATAAAAAGCGTGTATAATGTATGGCTGGCTTAAAGATACAATACTAAATTATTACCTTTTTATTTTATATTCCATCCATTGTTACAATGCATCCCACTGAATATTTCTAATTCAATTTTATTGAAGTATCACAAAATGACACATAATTCACATCTATGCACTGCAGCACATGGCTGGGGAGTGTTGTGCTGCATAAAAATACAGAAATGCACCATTGTTATGCGCTATTAAAGGTCAGTTTAAAAAAAAAAAAAAAGTGTTAGGTATCTATTTACTCAATGCAACTTCATTTTTTATATTTTACCCAAAAATTTGTATTATATGATGTGATTTTACAATAAAATTAATTTAATTATATATTTTTTTGGAAAATATGTGTTGAAAAGACACTTGTGCAAATATGTGAAACAAAAATTTCACGTGAAAAAAAAAAAATAGTATTTTTACATGTGTGCGACAAAGAAAAAAATTGCTCTGGAGCTGAACTGGTTAATAAAGTTTTGTTAAAAAAAAAGTCATACTGCTCACAGGCCCCGCCACTTTAGGTCATGTGACTATGATGTCATAGTGACCACAGTGGCTAGGCTAGGCAATCAATAGCAGGCAGGGAAGGCAAAGGCAGAGTGGTTTTTGCTTCACTGAAGTAAACATCGTTTTACGTTGAGCTCGTTATATTCTCACGTTTTTCACGTGTTTAATTGAGCGTTTTCTCACACATTCGTGATTATTCTTACATTTTTGTCAGCCAAGACCTTTGGTTAATAAAATGGATCCAGAACCGACTGTTTTTACATTCTTATTAGTGCTTACACACTCTTTTGCGAGTTAATTTGTGCACTTTTTGCACTCTTATATTGCTCGAGTTGCATTTTGCTACAAATGAAGTCACTTCGTTTTTGGTGAGACGGAAACGGAAGGGACGGACGATAACTAACGGATCGGATCGGTGACACCAGTGATACTGTAGTATCAGTGTACTGGATTTCACCGCCCCGGACACTCGTCATACTGAAAAAAAAATTGTTTTGAAATAATTGGTCAAGTCGAGGTCTCGTTAAAAAAAGAAACAGCGTGTGTACATTTTTATGATAAAAAAAAAAAAGTGCACTTTAAAAAC
>BLSH010286060.1:0-10310 GCA_018402905.1 Glandirana rugosa | reverse complement strand
ATTTCCATTTTTGTAATATTTAATCATGTCCTTTTAGGCCAAGCCCCATATTCAGTGTAGCATTGCCACATCCAATTTTTGTGCATGCCGCATGTTTATTCTCTGATTCTGTATCCAGATGTTTAGATGTATGCTAATAGATATGGTTTTAGCCTAGGTTCACACTGAAGCGATGCAGGAAATGCAGCAAATCCTATGCTTTCCCATACCGCATTGAAATCACATGGCATTCATGTGATCTCTGCGGGTGTCAATGTTAAATTAACCACTTGCCGGCTGTATAACTGAGATATACGGTGGCAAAGTGGCACAGCTGGCACTGACACGTCCGGATCTGGAAGCGGCCCGCTCCCACTGTGATTATACAGAACGGGAGCTGATCAGCAGGTACCGTGGACTCAATGTCCGCCGGCACTGGACGATTGTTCAGTTCAGAGGGAGAACGGTGATCTGCCTATGTAAGCAAGGCAAATCGCCATTCTGTCAGTACAGAGGTCATAGATCCTGTGTCTCTGCAAAGCAGGGGCACCAATCCATGCCTTCCCCTAGTACAAGCACCTCCCCCAGACTGAGAAAGCACCAGCTAGGCACACAGTTAACCCTTTGAACACCCCTGATATTAACCCCTTCCCAGCCAGTGTCATTAATACAGCGACAGTGCATATTTGTTAGCACTGATCACTGTATTGTTGTCACTGGTCCCCAGTTAGATGTCCAATTTGTCCACTGCAATATCGCAGTCCGCTATAAGTCGCTGATCGCCACCATTACTAGTAAAAAAAAAAAAATATCATATAGTTTGTAGACGCTATAACTTTTGCACAGACCAATCAATATACTCTTATTGAGATTGTTCTTTACCAAAAAATATGTAGCAAAATACATATTGGCCTAAACTGATGAAGAAATTAGATGTTTTTACATTTTTTATTTCTTCATGTGTTTTACAGGACAAAGTAAAAAATATTGTTTGTTTTTTCCAACATTGTCCGCATTTTTTTTGTTTATAGCACAAAAAATAAAAACCGCAGAGATGATCAAATACTAGAGGTCGACCGATATGGGTTTTTCTCTGGGCGATGGCCGATATTTAGAAATCGGGGCGGCCGGTGGCTGATATATGATGCCGATTTTTTGGGCCAATATGTTAGGCCGATTTTTTTGGTTTCCCTTCATCTCACAAAATCTAACAGTTAAGTAATAAGAAGTGATACAGAAAATTGCTTAAATTAAACAACACAGCGAGCCTCCAATCGGTGCTCTTGTATGTATAATTTAGATAACAAAACTATTAGAGCTGGTGGTGCACCGAATGGAAATTTGGTGCCGAAACCGAAAATGCACTTAGCTGAAAGCCGAAAACTGAAACCAAAAATAACATTTTTTAAAAAAATATTTATATATTTATATACAATTGTCATATGCAGCCTACCTGTGCCTGGGCACTGACAGGCAGCACTGACACTGATGGGCACTAACGGGCACTGATAGGTGGCACTGATTGGAAGCACTGATAGGTGGCACTGATTGGCAGCACTGATTGGCACTGATAGGTGGCACTGACTGGCACTGATGGGCACTGATAGGAAGCACTGACTGGTACTGATAGGCAGCACTGATGTGCACTGACAGGCGGCATTGGTTGGCACTGACAGGCGGCACTGACTGGCACTAATTGCCACTGACAAGTAGCACTGATTGCAGATGAGGTGGCACTGATTGGCACTGACAGATGGCACTGATTGGCATGGACTAGCACTGATTGCAGATGAGGTTGCACTGATTGGCATTGACAGGTGACACTGATTGGAGGTGAGGTGGCACTGATTGGCATTGACCAGGGTGGATAAAAATCAATGTTTTAAAAAAAAAAAATCAGATTTTTTTATTTGCCGGAAATCAGATTTTTTGGATTTTTATTGAATTAATTTTAATAGTTTTCTATTTAAAATACATTAATAATTTAGTGTATTCAGCGTGAAATGGAGCTTAGTTATGTAGCATGAGGCTGTATATCCCGAAATATTTACATTTTTGGTAAACTCATTCAGTGAATCCAAGCTCTGCAAGCTGAGATAACATGCACTGCATTGATGCATTCACACAATTTCACAGTAACCATGAGATAAAACAAAGTTCAGGAATATTCCTTTATCCCATTATTTTGCAAATCTGTGTACACTACAAACTGTATGATTAAATCGATTCTGATATCGCTGTATTACTATCCTGACAGCTTATTATTCTAAATAGTAAACCTTCAATCTGTTTGCAAATATTAAAGATTCTAACTAAGAATGGGTCCTTACATTTAAAGAGCACCTGTCATGTCAGACCTATCATGGCAGTGCCTGTTAGCGGGCACCCACTCACCTGCTGCCGCCACGTCCCTCACATTGTTGAGTCACTGCCGCCGCACCAGCCGTCCCATTAAAGTGAATGGGACTGACGGTGAGTCATCAGCGGATCAGAGGAGGAGCCGCTGTGGGACAGAGATGACAGTTGCCCTTTAAAAATTATGACTTAAAGCGACTTGATTTAAATCAAATCCACCCTGATTTGCACATTTTTGTTTTAGGCGCTTGTGAAGCATTGCACCAGTGATCAGCAGATTGCTGATGCCATGCAGATCTCCTGCAGACCTGTCAGTGTGAGCTTTCTGCCTCGTACACCACACAGCCAGGCAGTTTCACGTGGACAGGAAGAATCAGTGAACTACCACGGCGCTCCACAGTGCCATGGTGGTTCATTGAGAACTACAAGCCGACAGCCGCAAAGGATGTCAGGGCTTGTAGTTCATCCACACACAGAGCTCTGTGAATGAAGGACGCGGCCATGTGGGTGAAGCCCCGCACAGCCGCGCTGTTTTCAAAAAGTGACAACTAGTACAGGGAACGTCTCCCCATGCTGCTGTCACAGGGAGAAGAGGGAACGCAGAGCAGCTGCAGCATTGGGAACATGTTATATGTTCCACCCTAAAAACGGGGGAAAATGTAACATGTTCTCAAAGGTGAACTTATCCTTTGAAGTGACATTAATGTAAGAAAATGTAGATAAATAAATAGATAACACTTATCTGTTCTTGCAACAATACTGCTCAGAGACATTGCTTTCCTCCTTTTCTTGCAGTCCCACCGATGCTGTAGGTTCCTCCCTGCCTTTGGGTGCCTCCTGTAGTGTATCCATAAGCACACACAGGTGTGGCAAGCCATGCCCCCACTCCCCCCTCATATTAATTTGACTGATGACAGCGCAGATTCTTATAGCTCCGCTGCCATCAGTTTCTCCTGTGAAAGCAGCAAGCAGGGAGAGTTATGTGGGAGCCAGGGACGGCTGAAGAGGTGCCATGGTATCAGGTAAATTGTTTAGGGACAAAAGGGGGGTGGGACAGGTAGTGGGGCATTTTTTACCGTAAAGGGGTTGTAAAGGTTTAAATAAAGTGTAAATTTTGTGTGGCTCTGGCTTATGTGCAAAATTGCTAGTACTGTGCAAAAGTGCAAATTGAAAATACCATTAATCCTGATATGTGCAAAAAACGCTGGTTCAATCAATTTTGCAAAAAATGGATACATACAAAACCATGTGCAAATTGCACTCCAAAATTGCTATGCAGTCACACAATACTACCATAAGTACCAAATAAGTCTTCAATGAAGGGAGATACATCAAAAAATTAATCCATCTAGGCTCAAATTGAGTAGTGCATAGAATGTATTAAGGTGAAAAACCTTGAGACTTTACAATCACTTTAATGCAGAGAATGAATTAAAGTGGTTTCAAAGGCAGAAGGTATTTTTACCTTAATGTATTCTCTGTATTAAGGTAAAAAGCCTTTCACTGTCTGTGCCTCTTCCCGCCAAACAGTTACCTGACAATACTTTTGATCCAGTGCTTTCCCACTCCCCAGAAATCTCAGCTCTACTTTCTTCCTGCATTCATGAGCTTTACTGAGAGCAACAAGAGCCAGTGGTGGTGCTGTATGTGTCTATGGATGCACACAGCTTGGCTTGGGAAGGTGCCCGCATGAGTGCCCCCATAAGCAAGCAGCTTGCTATGGGGGGGCACTCAGAGTAGAAGAGTAGTCTACAGCACCATCGGGAGATGCCAGAAAAGGAGGTTCAGGGCCGCTCTGTGCAATACTATTGCACAGAGCAGGTATGTACAACATGTTTGTAAATAGCTTTACAATCACTTTAAGGGAAACAAGATTTCGGATTTTGTGCTAACTATGAAATGGTGAGTATGGCAAGTGCTACTAACAAAGAAACACTAATGGTATGCCAGAGCTGAAACCCAAGTGAGTGAAGCAAACTTGAAGGGTAGATCGGGCTTTATAAGCTTTACTGACACCGACCACCCTGGAGCACTGAAACCCCCTAGTCAATTTACTTGGTCTCCAGGTCGGAGGATAAAATAGCACCTAGCAAAACCTCATCTAGTCAAAGACCGAGTGCTAAAAAACTAAAAACAAAGAAAGCCAGACTGATACTGCACATGACTTACCATGGCAAGGAACATGAACACTATGGGGTTGATTTACTAAAAACAAATAGACTGTGCACTTTGCAAGTGCAGTTGCTCTGAGCTTAGACAATGAGGAAAAGCTCTGCTGACTTCTGTCATCCAACAAAATGCTGTTTTTCTTATTTTCCTTGCATGTGATTGGGTAGTTTTTGGAAAGTGAAGCTTTACCTCATTTACTAAGCGCTACAGCAACTGCATTTGCAAAGTGCACAGTCTTGTTGCCTTTAGTAAATCAACCCCTATGAACGTACAGATTAAAAAGGAATACAATAACTACAATATAGAGGTGGTAACTATAGCAGAAATGGAAGAAATAGAGCATTGTACCAATAAGAAGTGGTGAATTTAGACACCAGGCATCCCATTACACAAGCCCTGACCCTTTTATATCACAATTATATCAGTGAAAACTTCTGCTAGAATGTGCTAGTGGATGAAGCCGACCTCAAGAAACAAAAAAAAAAAGAAGAAATGGATTCATGGTTTTTTGAATAAGGCTCGTGCACAGCTGCTGATGTGTGCTTGGAGGGACAGTGCCAATCCGCCAATTCCTTTATTTTCTTAGAACTTTATTGAAATATCACAGGTGACATTTTATTCAGCTCTATTCAGTGCAGTGGCACTGCAAAGAATACAAAGCTTAAACTGATAGGCTGAGGCAGGGAGCTAGGCGGAGGATGTCATGACCTCAGTCTCAGCCAATCAGAGGAAGCTTTGTATTCATTTAGGAAATACAAAGCTTCCTGTGAATGGACTCAGTTTTGTTCCAGGAGTAGGGCGGGAAGTCCCCATCCTACTGCTGGAACTGTAGCTGAGGCTACATATAGCACATGCAGTGCACAAAACTGATGCATGTGTTAGTATAGGAAATAGTTCTTTTGGAGCATCTTGGTCCAAAGGAACTAAAGTTCACTAAAACATGGAGTTAGGCTTTAGGTATTTCCAAAAACATACACTCGCATTTTTCCTGCAGTGTTGATCAAGAACATAGCAACCTAGTTGTTTAATATCATAGAAACATACAAACACCACCAAGATTCCCATTACTCACTGTTTTTGTATCCAGTATGAGAACCTTAAGACTCGTACCAGACAAGGCAGGCAAAGTGAGTAATGCAGACTGGACCAGTGCTGAGGAGACCAGAGGAAACTGACAGATGAGCTGTGAGTCCAGGCAGGCAGCAGACAAGTGAAACCCAGGTGACAAGCTGTGGGTCCAGGCAGGCAGCAAACAAGTGAAACCCAGGTGAGTAGCTGTGGGTCCAAGCAGGCAGCAGACAAGTGAAACCCAGGTGACAAGCTGTGGGTCCAGGCAGGCAGCAAACAAGTGAAACCTAGGTGACAAGCTGAGGGTAAAGGCAGACAGCAAACAAGTGAAACCCAGGTGACAAGTTGTGGGTCCAGGGAGGCAGCAGACAAGTGAAACCCAGGTGACAAGCTGAGGGGCCAGGCAGGCAGCAGACAAGTGAAACCCAGGTGACAAGCTGTGTGTCCAGGCAGGCAGCAAACAAGTGAAACCCAGGTGACAAGCTGTGGGTCCAGGCAGGCAGCAGACAAGTGAAACCCAGGTGACAAGCTGTGGGTGCAGGCAGGCAGCAGACAAGTGAAACCCAGATGACAAGCTGTGGGTCCAGGCAGGCAGCAAACAAGTAGAAACCAGGAGACAAGCTGTGGATCAAGCCAGGTGGCAGACAAGTTCTATGTTGGGATCTCCACCAGTCAGGTGTTCCTTCCAAAATCTGCCAAACATTAGATATAACAGTTAGTTTTTTGTGTATAGGCATATGCGTATTCCACTTTAGCATTTTAACTCTATACTACATGATGTTCACGTATTGCACTGGACTAAAGGTTGCAATTCTTCTAGTCTAGGGTAGAGGATGAAGGAGGTATTGTTACTAAAAACTAAATAGGGGTAACTACAAATTGTATTTTGTGCTTTGTCGCTTTTCGCTTTTATAGCAATTATGCTTCTGGTACATTTTATATATATACACACAGTATCTCACAAAAGTGAGTGCACCCCTCACATTTTTGTAAATATTTTATTATATCTTTCATTTGACAACACTGAAGAAATGACACTTTGCTACAATGTAAAGCAGTGAGTGTACAGCTTGTATAGCGGTGTAAATTTGCTGTCCCCTCAAAATAACTCAACACACAGCCACTGACCACCAACTATTAGGGGGAGGGGGGATACCTGTCAAAATCGGGTAACCTCTCCCTCTTCCGGGTAAGATCGCTGCACAAAGATTGCGGCAATCTATGGAATTTCTGGCCCCTCCTCCTTCCTTCCGCTATCTTCTGGGAGACACACAGGTTCCAGAACTCGGATTCTTTAGGTTCGTCCTCATATTACATTGTTTTGGTAAATGTAAATGAGATTGTACAATCAGATTGTAGTGTGTGTGACATCCTAAGGGACATCCATTGGAATAGATGGGCTGATCACAGTGGGTGGTATTCATAGTCACAGGATTACAGTATTTAGGGAGTAAACACTGCATGGTTACCATAGCAACCAGAGTCCTCCTTATGTGAGATTACACCTGACCTGGGGGAGGGGCTAAAGGAAGTCCAGTGCCGGCTTTTGTGAATCGGTCTCGTGGGGATCGTATTTATTTATTTTTCCCAAACACATTTATTTTTTAATAAAAAAGTTCACATCTTGTGTTTATATTGAATAAAAGTTATCCCCTGATTGGCCCTGAGGTAACCATAGTTACTTTTAATGAACCCCTCCCCCCTGCTTTTTTTTACTGTTTCTTTTTTTTTCCCTTTATACATCAAATGTAAAAGTTTGCGTTCCTTAAAGCGGAGTTCCAGCCTGTATTAAAACAAAAATTAAAAGTCATCAGATACAAATACTTTTGTATCTTTTATATTTTACCCAAAAATGGGTATTATATGGTGTGATTTTACACTAAAATTCATTTAATTATATATTTTTCCAGAAAACGTGTGTTGAAAAGACACTTGCGCAAATATCATGTGAAACAAAAATTTAATGTGAAAAAAAAGAAAAAAAATTAAGATTTTTACATGTATGCGATAAAGAAAAAAATTTCCCTGGAGCTGAATTGGTTAATGAAGTTCGGAAAAAAAAAAAAGGGTAATATTGCTCACAGGCCCCACCCACTTTAGGTCATGTGACTATGATGTCATAGTGACCACAGTGGCTAGGCTAAGCAATCAATAGCAGGCAGGGAAGGCAAAGGCAGAGTGGTTTTTGCTTCACTGAAGTAAACATCGTTTTACCTTGAGCTCGTTATATTCTCACGTTTTTCACGTGTTTAATTGAGCGTTTTCTCACACATTTGTGATTATTCTTACATTTTTGTCAGCCAAGACCTTTGGTTAAAAAAATGGAATACTACAAAAAGGAAACTCCCGAAAAAATTCCTAAGAGGCGCGCTGCCAGAGCGGCAGACATCCTGAACTTTATCAAGGAACATTTTCCATCTGTTAGAATATCCCCTGCTAAGCAAGGCTATGCGTCGGTCCCCACTGAGCAGGACCGTCCTGAAGCTCTGGATGAGGAATATGTAAAGGAAGAATGCTTCAAAAGATGGAGGGAGAAACGGAGGGAAGTTCTATCATCAGCACTTTTTACTCCAGGACAACAATACAACATTTCAGGAGATCCAATTTTCAAAGAATTGGATCTTTATTCCTGCATGCTGAATGATGAAGACCTAGAGGTACTAAAGGTCTTCATAAAGGAAAAATATGGCAAGAAGAAAAAAACAAAGGCTGGCCAATCAGGTACTCCTACTCTACGGAAAAGGGAGCAATTAAGTGACCAGCAATTCCGCAGAGACCTAAAACCCATGCAATCAGTGGATCGTGTGAAGATATCTTTAGCAGAGAGAAAGGCAAAGTATGAAATGCTGCAGAACATGTGTAGAGCAAAGAGGGAACAGTATCTGCATTATGCCAGGGAACCGCTGACTGAACCCAAAACTCCAAGCATGGAAAGGAAAAGCACAACTTCAGAACATCCAGCTCTTACGAGATGGATAAATGAGAAAAGGAAGCAATCAGGTAACCAGATGCTCTATAGAGACATAAAACCCACGGAATCATTGGAACATGTGAAGATACCTATTGCAGAGAGAAAAGCAAAGTATGAATGGCTGCAGAGGACATGTAAAGAAAAGAGAAATCGGGCCCCCAAGTGTTATGGAACACCACTGCCTGAACCCCAAACTCTAACCATGGAAAGGAAAAGCACAACTTCAGAAAATCCAGCTATTCCAAGACGGCAAAAGTGTGCCAATCAGGCAATGCTATCTAAAGCGCTTTCACCAAGAGACTATGGGAAAACTCCTGGTGTAGAAGAGCAGAGAGGGAGATCCACACAACGGCAAGAAATCCCCAGGGACAAAATTCAAAGGCGAATTGAGGTGTTGGATGCAGCCAGGCGGGAGAGTGCAAAAAAGTTTGCAGAACTGCAGAAATACATCAATAGCCTCAATATAAAAAATTAGATTAGCATAAAGGGCGGGACTGTGACGTAAGAAAGACTGTGACACAAAAGTGGGAGATCGTGATAAAAAGGGGGGATCTGTGATGTAAATGGGGGGATCTGTGAAGTAAAGGGGTGGGGGCTTTGACACAAAGAGCGAGGAAACTGTGACGTAAAGGGTGGGAGGGGGGTACTGTGACATTAAGGGGAGGTACTGTCACATAAAGGGGGAGATCTGTGATGTAAAGGGGATCTGTGATATAAAAGGGGATCTGTGATGTAAAGGGGATCTGTGAAGTAAAGGGGATCTGTGATATAAAGGGGGATCTGTGATATAAAAGGGGATCTGTGATGTAAAGGGGGATCTGTGATATAAAAGGGGATCTGTGATGTAAAGGGGATCTGTGATGAAAAGGGGGATCTGTGAAGTAAAGGGGGATCTGTGATATAAAGGGGTGGGGGCTTTGTCACAAAGGCCGGGGAAACTGTGACATAAAGGGGGAGATCTGTGATGTAAAGGAGGATCTGTGATGTAAAGGGGGATCTGTGAAGTAAAGGGGGATCTGTGATGTAAGTTTTAAAATTGATTGGTTGCCATATATATATATATATAAATATGGAGTGATTATTGTTAGGTTAGGTAGCTTCCAACAGATTTAATAAAGTTCTTTAGAAAAAATATTAGCTTTCTGTGAATATTGTTTTTTCGCTTTTTAGTTAAAAATTAAACCCTCAATAACACCATACATAAATGTCTGGATCTACCGAAGACTAACGTGACAACAAAGGGTGTATAATAGCGCTACGACAGTCCTAAAAGTTCAAACGGTGCTGGCTAGTGCCTGTAAAGCGCCAGATAGAGGATGGAAATTATATGTCTAAAAAGAGTTCTTTAGGTATTCACCGACCACCAAAGAAAATATCTTCCAAGTGAAGAAATCCACCACGTGCAGAGTGCTCGTATACAAGAATCTGCTTACCAGATATCCTGAGAAAAACCGCTCTATGAAGGACTTAATCCTTATGCAAGGGATTGCTGGTTAAATTACTTCCATCACAGCAAAACTTCAGCACATTCCTCATAGACAGTGCAACCCGGCACGCCGGGTGAGACGTTCGCTATACACATACAACAGATTGCGGTGTTATGCAGTGTATATTGTGTGCCTTGTAAGTGTGATTTTAATGGAATTAATAAATGTTAAGTTACTGAGTCACACTATGTAAGCCCTTTTCTTCCGCATGTGGATCTGGTGACTGGTGAGATAATATACCACCGTTTTAAGAGATCTATTTGGAAGATTATTGATGGAGA
>BLSH010286004.1:29264-46753 GCA_018402905.1 Glandirana rugosa | reverse complement strand
GATCTTCCTATGACAAACGAGGGGGTAGCTCTGAGATACCGGTCGAAATCAGTAGGACAATAGGTTATAATGTAATACCGTTCATAACTTACCGTCCTGTAGACAGGATCTGATACTTGTTTGTGTTCGTAAACATAGAAAGTCCGACAGAACACTCTAAGAACAGTGATATCTCATATCACTGTTCTTAGAACAGTGATCTGGCTTCTCCACCGCTAATTGATAGTTTTCACACACAGTTAGAAGATAATTGTAGAACAGTGATAGAACCGAATTTAACACACCTGCTCCCCATTCACACCTGAGACCTTAGCAGGTAAAAAAGTCAGTGTGTATGAATGTTAGATTTGAATATTACACAAGACAGCCTGAAAGATACAAATGCTTGTGTTTGTTCATAGTCTAGGACAGATGTCCTGCCATTCAATACTTGCCATAATGTAATATTGGATAACAGGATGACTAAAGCTGGCCATAGAGTCTCGATGGGGGAGCAAACAGTATCCTTCTAGATGGTGTCTGTTGGCTGGCATAGAGTGCGAGGGTTACTGTGTATGGGTGAGGTTGGAGTCTTAGGTGGGATGCGGGCCAGGTAATCGAGCCCAATTAATCACACAACATCTAAGAGCTTGGTGTATGGTGGGTGGGCCTGGGTGGAGGGAGTTGGAGTAAAGCAGACCATAGAGTTCTTTTTCAGAGTAAATGGGACGCAAGTGTACGGCCCACTGGGCCTCGGGCCTTCTGCCTGTATTAATGGGGTTTTCTTTTTGTTGTGTTTGATTACTTTCTCTAAGCTGTACTTTTGTATTTTTGTATTTCTTGGTGTATGTTTCTATTATGCCCTCACTTTTGTTTTTGACTTCTATATGCCTTTAAAACAAATAAAAATAACTTTAAAAAAAAAAGCTGGCCATAGACAGACCAAACTAGGCCCACTGGCTGAATGCAAAAAAAAAACAACTGTCTATGGCTAGCTAAAGTGATTGTAAAGGTTCCCGTTTTATTTTTTTTAAAATAACAAACATGTCATACTCAGCTCCTCTGTGCAGTGGTTTTGCACAGAGTGGCCCCGATCCTCTTCTTCTGGGGTCCCTCGGCAGTGATCTTGGCTCCTCCTCTGCATCGAGTGACCCGCCAGGGAAACGATTTCCCTGGTTGTCACCCATGCAGGCGCGCTCCCGAGTCCTGCTGTTGCGTGTATTCACACATACAGCGGGACTCGGCCCGGCTCCTGCGTCACTGGACTTGATTGACAGCAGCAGGAGCCAATGGCTCCCCTCCTATCAATCCATCCAATGAGGACCGGACCCGGCAGCTAGAGGGACAAGGCTCATCCCTGGCGCGGGATCGGTTCGGGCTCAGGTAAGTAAAGGGGGGCTGCTGCACTTAAAAGGTTTTTCACTTTAATGCGCCCTACATGGAGATTAAGGGCCAGACGACACCCTCCCCAAGGCCCTTAATCTCCATGCAGGGCGCCGGACCCATGGATTTCAATGGATTTTTTTTTTTGGAAGTACATGATTAAAGCCTGAGGCCCTAATTGGCTTCCAAAAAGGGTGGGCTTGGGGCGTAGAGCACTGCGCCCTGAGCCCACCAATTTGTGTGATGATAGCGAATTGATATTCACTATTATCTTCCTACTTCTCCTCCCGGCCAATCAGGAAGCGGGTCCTGAGACCCGATTGACCAGGGAGTCTTAGGATGACAGGGGTGTGAGTTATTGAGCACCAACCACCACTGGGTGACACAGCAGATGTCAGAGTTGCACACACACACATACTGTATATGCTCTTATGATAGGGGTATGCAATCTTTTTCACCATGTCACTGATAATTGTGTGAAGATAGACTTACAGTGCATACAGAATTGTAGTAAGAGACATTTCTTTACATCACAGTTTTATTGTAAGATAACAGGACACTGTACTAAGAATACAGCAAATTTGGAGTTATAACAAAGTGAACTATACGGCATCAAGCTGGTTACAATGTACGGTTAACTACATGAGCAGCTTCAATGACATTATGCACAGGGCGCTGGACTCTCTTGTCAGTGACAGGGACTTGGGGGAGAACCTTCTGCTGTAAGCTGCTGCGGTTGTTGAGAATGAGAAGTGGGTTCTGCTGACTGAGGACCTCGTCACTAACAGAGATGCCATCCAGGTATTGCTTGAGTAAGATGCGGAGTTTCTGGTTGTCCTGGGACAGGACAGTTTTTTCACGTTCCAGTGACCAGTGTTCCAGCAGAACCTTATTGTACCTCTTCCAAAACTGGTCCAATGCAGTATAGTCCTGCATCAACTGCAAATGAGGAATACAAATAATATAAGCAAACAATGTTATCAGCCAAAGGATATTTTAGTTTGGGGTGGATGCTAGTGGTCAACTACTGGCTTCTCTGTTACGGCTGCTAGCAATAATCACTGTGTTCTCCTGGTAAGGACGGCTCCCTCTGTTGGGAGAACACAATGGCTCGGCAGGCTGTCAACACCCATGGTTGCAGGAAATAAATTTGCTCCATCTATGGCTGGTAGTAGAGTATTTTACCATGCTAGCCACTGACTAATGCAGAAAATTTGGAGTTTTAGTCTTTGTTGGCTAACTTAAGTTATTAAAGGTGCAAGCTTTCAGGATGTGCTTGGCCAGCCATAGATGGGGCGATTGTGCTTTGGTTACAGGAAAAAAAAAACGCTTGATTCACCCATCAACGCAGTAAGTGTTGATGAGGGGGGGGGGGGGGCAGGGGAAGCCATCACCATCGAGAGAACACAGCTAATCACATGTAAAATCTGGCAGGCTGGTTGCACCCAAGTTGATTCAGCCTGCCCATACATGGTTCGAATCTCGGCCAGATTCAAACTGTCTATTGCTGACTTTAGATCCCTCCTTCAGCCTTTTTACAGAGAGCCATTTAAAGGCATCATTTAAACTCCACACTTTCTGTGCAAACTCAACACCACTCTCTCTGCTCCCCCTTACAAGTTATTTATTTCTATCTATATACCCCATTTATGTTTTTTTTGTTTACTTTTTCAGCCCTGTGAGATCATCTCAGGGCTCTAACCATTCTCTCCTCATAACCAATCCAAAGAAAGTGCAGCGCTGATATGAAAGAAGTCCTTAAATAGAAGTCACCCAGTGCATATATGTCAGTGTACGGATGACAAAAAGTGCTTCAGTGCCACTCCACCTTCACCAGTAACACTAGCAGCTCACCTCAAGTACCTGGCTCTTATGACAGGAGCCAAATAGTGCTTGTTGTCACAACTATGGACAGGCAAATGGCTTAAGTGAAGATGTTCATCAAAAGGATCTCTCCGGTACAGGATCCATCATTGGCATCATAAAAACAGAAAGAATAACATCTAGTGCTCTCCATATAGTATAAAAAGTCTTGCTTTAATAAAATTTATATGTACTCACAAAAATGGCACTGTAGCCCAGTGTATGGCTTCACAAATATTACAAGCAGTAGGACATCCTGTCCTGGAGACAGCGATGGTCGCGGGTGACATCACTTCCTGTTTCCGGAAACAGGAAGTGATGACAGAGGAGTTCCCTGCTCCCATCACCACCCCTCCAACTGCCAGCCCCTCCCACTGGTTGCCTATGAGGAGAGAATCACAATATTGTTGTCTGTTGTCTAGCATCGTGTGTTGCTAGGCAACAGATAGATATTACTTTGTGGTAGTTTAAAGGCTAAGTTCACTTTTGTTCACCCTTTTTTTTCTAAATTCCAGCTCCCCTATGTAACAATAGCATTAATGTACTTCTTTTGCAAAAATAAAACAGCTTTCCATTTATTCTACACACGCTTACCTCACTCTCTCCATTGCCATTTAAAAACACTGCTTGATTGCTTCTGCCTTACATCCTGGACAAATTTAAGGTCATGACACAGGAAGGCATTGCCCAGCTGATCTCATTAGCCCACACCCTGCATCATCTACCCTCAGCTGGTCAACTCCTTCCTGTGTCATGACCTAAAGTCTGCCTAGGAAGTAAGGCAGGAGTAATCGAGCAGAGTGTTTAAACAGCTATGAAGAGAGTAAGGTAAGCCAGAGTAGAATACATGGAAAGCTGTTTTATTTTTGCAAAATAAGTACATTAATGCTATATTGGTACATGGGGAGCTGGAATTTAGAAAAAAAAAAAGGAGTGTGAAAAAAGGTGAGCTTAGACTTTAAAGAGGGTGCAGAAGACACTCAGTTGAATGGCAGGCAAGGAGGCATTTTACTGAAGTGAGCAATGCTGGGCATAGAGGTCAGAGCAGGTAGGTCCAACAAACACCCTTTCCCAATCTGTCTGCTTCCTACAGGCTGTGCTGACTACTCTGCATAACTATTTATCCTATTTGTGTCTGTAGTTGAGATGTAAACTGAAATATTTTACCACAATGCTCACCAGTGCCAGCTGTTCAGATGGTTTCTCCATGCTGGCTTTTTCTGCCTCCTCTTTCTCTGCATCACTAAGGGATGATGGGTAGAATGGCAGAACTTTCTCTTCCTCAGTTTCCAACTTTCTACACATTTCTGCCAGCCGAAGGATCTGCTCACCCTGTGTACAGAATAAATAGTATACAAATGGCTTTCAGCAATTTGCATGTTAATCATATTAGTGCAAGCCACACTGCCAAAAGTTTATCAGGTCCAACGAGTTTCTAATATTGGCTTCCCCTGTTAGGCAGATGAAAGCCAACATGATATCTATGGCTTTTGCAAATGATCGCCAGCACTGGACGGATGAGATGACGTCCTATAGGGCCTGTGTTTACAGGCTTTTGTTAGTTTCAAGTGGATTTTGCATTTCTATACAAATCAATGGGAATGCAGAATGCACTTAAATCAGATCAAAGACGCCTTGTCAGTGCATTCTGAACACTCTTGGAAGTGTCTTGAACTGATGTCATAGACGTAAGCCCAAAGCCCATTGACACAGGCCCTTAGTGCTGCATGATGTGGAAATGTGACCCATTGCAGACACAGCCAGCTAAGCCATTTAAACATTTACTTTTACGTAAATACTGAATTAACCACTTGTGCAGCAGTAATGATGCAAAGTAGTGTCATTTATAAAAAAAAATACAGTCCTTACTCTGTGAATGCAAATAATTTGTTGAAGTGATGGGGGCTTTTGACACAACAGCTAGGCTCAGACATGAGGAAGCCAATGCTCAGCTCTGATTGGCTAAGAGCAATCAAATCAAACTGCTTGCAATCAGAACAATCAGAAATCCCCCCGCTTACGAATGCATTAATTAAAATAAGAAAATTATATATTTACCCAGCATTATAGATGCTTGGTATAGGCATCTGTCACACTGCAAAAGTAAACTAAGCTGCAGGTTCTGCTAATTTAAATATACAATTCCTAAATTTTATTACCGAATTATAAACAGTTGTATTCAGCAGCACTAGGGTTGTCTGTTAGATTCCCAACCAAGGCACTACCTGCCTGGAGTTTGCATGTTCTCCCTGTGCTTAGGTGGGTTTCCTCTAGGTACTCTGGTTTCCCCTCACACTCCAAAGACATGCTGGTAGGTTAATTAGATCCTGTCTAAATTGGCTCCAGTATGTGTATGTATGATTGTGAGTTAAGCCTCGTACGCACGGTTCGACGGTCGTACAACCGAATGGACCAAATCATATGTTGGCTGTTGTATCTAGCATACTGGCATGCACTACACGATCGTATGACCAAGCTGAACATAGTGACATGTTATGAACGTATAAAGAGAAAGTTCAGGTGCATGTAATTTGTGTCCGGCCATTCCTGACTTCTGAGCATGCGTGTTTTGCACAATACAACTTGTTGGACTAACTTCTCTGTACACACGATACAACGGTCGTATGACCGCTTGTTGGTACTACCAAGGTTTTCTAGTTTGCTCATACAACTCCTGTTGTACGACCGTCGTACGGCGGCTGTTCTAATCGCGCGTACTAACGGTCGATTTAGCATACAACGGTCGTTCGTACGACCTGTTGTATACGAACGTCGGCCCGTGTGTACAAGGCATTAGGGATCTTAGATTGTAAGGTATTTGAGGACAGGGACTGATGTGAATGTATAATATATATAAAATACTGCATATATTGATGGTGCTATATAAGTTCCTGTAATAATAATAATTATAATAATAATAGTCAGGCAGGTGTGTAAAGCTAATGCACTGCAATCATGGCTACATTTCATTTTCCTCATGTTGATTTGAATTTTTCTCATGTTCTCATATGTCCTGTCCACTGTACAGCATGACATGAAGAAAAATGGTCCAGGTATTAGCACAAAGTATACCATCCACAGAGACCAGAAGCTGTACTGCACTTAACCACTTGAGTTCCAGAAGGTTTTACTGACCAGGGCATCTTTTGCTATTCGGCACTGTGCTACTTCAACTGCCAATTGGGCGGTCATGCAACGCTTTACCCAAATGACAGTTATACCATTTTTTTCACACAAATTGAACTTCCTTTTGGTGGTATTTGATCATCACTGGGTCTTTTATTTATTATATAAATGAAAAAAGACCGAAACTATATTTCTCAACCAGGGTTGCGTGGAACCCTAGGGTTCCTCCAGAGGTTGCTAGGGGTTCCTTGAGCAATGGTCAATTTCTACCTCTCCGATAAATTCCCACTGACATCATTATTTTTTTTTTTAGCTATCTGTAAGGGGTAATGCTTCCCAATGACCACAAGTGTAAGGAACATTCTTCCATTGAACATCACACTAATGTATCATGAGTTGTAGATTTTTAATTTTTAGCATGGGTTCCCCGAGACCAGAGAATTATTTCAAGGGTTCCTCTGTGTTGAAAAGGCTGGTATACATACTGAATTTTTTTTTTTTTTGGGTGGTGATCACTGACTTATAATACACACTGTCACTGTACACTATACTAATGACACTGGCTGGGAACGGGTTAACATCTAGGCGCAATCTGCGCCTGTGTGCCGCTTTTACTAAGCAATATGGCTTTGCATAGAGGAAAAAAACAGACACATCGCTCCACTCTGTTGAGAGCCCTGTGTTGTTTATTAACACAGGGCTCTCTTCTGTCATTCGCTCAGCCAATCAGCAGGTCCTGGCCATAAATCATTGGCCGGGAACCGCTGAGCAGCTTGTACTGTAATGAATGACAGCACAGCCGGAACAGTGGGCGCAAGCCTGCGCCCCCTACCTTGGAATACCAAATCACATACATGTATATGCTTTGGCGCAGCAGGACCTGCCGCAGTATAAGTGTGGTATTATTATTTATTTTGATGAAAGGCTAAAAATGTTTATTTTTTGCATTATGATTTTATCTAATAAAGCTAGAATGGGAAGCTCAGCCTAATATATGCAATGTCACAATACTACATAAATGTGTATAATTTAGTACCAACATTCTTATGATCCCTTATAGACTAGAATACACAAGTACCTTATCTATTACTCTCTGCAATTCTTTCAGTGCAGCATTGCTCTGTACAGTAAGGGTGGTAAGACGACTGTGTTCAGCTGCCCTGGCCTGATTCATTTGCTGTTTCAGCTTCAGGAACTGTTTGTGCACCACTTCTTTATCCTCCCGCAACCGCCGGTTCTGCTCCTCATTGTCACGTGCGTGAGCTGAAATCTTGTTTCTGAGGATGTTTATTGACTCCTGATAATAGAACACAGGTAATAAAAAGATTATATTTCTAACGGAATGGTCATGGCAGAAATGCCACACTTCTCTAGCTGACTATTGGTTTATGTTGATGTGCAGAATAATATTTTTTTTTAGCTTTATTACATTTTTTAAACTCCTTTTAGGCTGCTGCACAAGAAAGGTTTATGAAACTGTCAACTTACCAAAGTGATGTCAGGATTATAGGACAGAAAGCTGAATGTTGCGTTATCTGACTTTTCTCTTCTGCTGTAGCCACAAGAGAGCTTTGCTCAGGCAGGAGATAAGACAGACTCTGTTGGGGCCTTACAGATGAAATTCAGAACAAGATTGTCACCCATCGAAGGAAACCATGTAGAAAAATAGCAGGGCATGTAGCTGTTTTTGACCAGGGGTGGCCCATGCATTGTGGGTGTATGGGCGCCACCCCCCATCCCTGCCGCCTCCTATCCATGCGCCCTTTCAGGACGCCGGGCACATAAATTACAGTTGCGGGGATAGGCAGGGGGTGTGTCTTTTGAAGCAACTGATTAGAGCCAGAAGCTCTAATAGGCTTCAAAATATGGTGGGCTCGGGGCGCAGAGTATTGTGACCAAAGCCCACCCAGGTGTGTTGCAACAGCGAATGAACACTCGCTGTTGCAACACTGATCCTCCTCCCAGCCAATTGGGAAGTGGGTCTGTTACCCGTCACTCGATCGGCTGAAAGGACAGACGATCCTATTGGATGCCTAGGAGGAGGAGGGGGGAGCTGGAAGCCGTCATGGAGAGGACTCAGAGCCGCTGCACCACACTGCTTGCTGCCATGGAGAGGACTCAGAGCCGCTGCCTGCACCGCAGCATGATAGGGTAAGTGCCGGACCTACCAGCAAACCCCCACCCCCACCCCAAAACCCACCAGCCGCCACTGTTTTTGATCAATGAAGTTGTACCATTGTATTCATTTTAGAATGGATATTCAGATTAAAGAGTAACCCCACTTTTGTGGAGAAAAAAAACATTTCCGTCCGGGTGATCAATGTACAGTGCAAGGATTTAAACAAACTTTGTTTGTTTGTGTACATGTGCTAAGCCAATCTGTATCAGAGTGACGTTACGATTATCAGTCCCCTGCTGCACTTGCAGGGCTCAAATGAGGAAATTGGCAAGGTCTGCATCCCCTTAGATGTTATTTCCCTGTGGGAGCATCTCACCAAAAATTACATTTTTTTTTTGCAGGGGATGCCAAAAATCTGGCTTATATCTTAATGCAGACTTCTGGGAAAACCAGTAAGCTAATCACACAAGCAGGAAATGACATTTTCACCATCAGTATACAGAACACCTCCAGGTTGCCATATTGCATGTTACAGAAAATTACAGCGCTGCAGATTGAAAAGGAAAGGTCATTTTTATTAACATTCAATTACAATATGACTTGAGTCACAATTGTATACGCTATATATTTATTTTTATATTTGCTATTTTTTTTCTCATGGAGTTACCCTTTATTACAAATCATTATTCATAACTGGTTTATTTTAAAGAAAATATCAGTTTTTAATGAAGTATTAGGACCACTATACCTAGAAGGTGTTTATTTGGAGGTGCTATGTTACGTTTAATCCACAAAGTTTTACAGATTCCTGGCTGCATTCAGTGGCTTGATCCATAAGCCTCTAGGTTATTAATGTGTCCTGGAAAGATATAGGGGCTAATGGGAGAACCACAGTACATAGCGAGGGGCCAAAAATCTGACACCCCCAGAATTATCGGTTTCTAAATATTCTTTAGGCACTTATATTTATTCTATGAAGCTAAGCATGGCAGATCAAAATGTATTATTAACTATCTTCTTAACAGGGGGCACTTTTTTGTTACATTTTTATTCAAGCGACAGAAAGTAAGCCAAGGTAATTCAATGTAATAAAGAATATAAGAATGTATAGCTGTTATGTTTACAGGCTGAACATTGGCTTTCAAGCCCAATTACCAGTTACCTGGATCTTCTGAAGCTTTTTCATCTGGTATGCAATCTCTTCTGCACTTTTCTCATCCTTGCCTTTCAAGTCTTCAAAGGCAATTTTGCGGTCTTCTGTGGCATTCTGGTAGTTTTTCTGAGCTTGTTGAACTTGTTTCCAGAGATCTTCTATTGTGTTCTCCAAAACCATACGTAGGGTATGTTTCTCCTCCAAACTCTGCCAGACAGTGAGTCAACATGATCAATCAGCATGCTGCAAAGCTATTTTCTTGTTTGACAATGATAAGTTAAATTCATACAGGCTGGTTACATATTTTTGGATCTACAGAAATGACGTTTCATGGCTCTACTGCCTCCACATCCATTATAAACCTTAACAAGTTTGTATGCTCCGCCTACCAAATTATCCATAAAATAAAATGGATAGAAAATGCAGCACCAAGTGTGCCAGCATTGTGCGACCTATGGCAAACAAGGGCTTTATAATGCATGATCTGGCTAGTGTTCTAAAAGAGGAACTCCAGACTCCCCCCCCCCCCCCCCCACAAAAAAAAAATTAAAAGTCAGCAGCTACAAACACTGTAGCTCAGGGTTTTTCAACCAGGGTTCCATGCAACCCAAGGGCAATGAGCAATTTCTGTCTCTTACATAAGTTCCCATTTGCACCATTGATCTTTTTAGCTATTTTAAGGGGGGATTCTTCCCAATGACCACAAGTGTAAGGAGCATTTTTCCCACTGACTATCACACTAATGTATCAGGAGTTATAGATCTAGTCATTTTTAGGAGGAGTTCCCTGAGACTGGAAAGGGTTTTTCAAGGGTTCCTCTGCGGTAAAAAGGTTGAGAAAGGCTGCTGTAGCTGCTGACTTTTAGCATTAGGGTACTTACCTGTCCAGGAATCCAGCGGTTTCCCCACCAGAGTCGATTTTTCAATCGGCTATCGGATGCTGGCGCCTCCATCTTGACTAAGGGAAACTGGCAGTGAAGCCCTGAGGCTTCACAGCCAGTTTCCTACTGCGCATGCATAAAGTGTGCTGTGCTTTGTGAATGGGCTGCGTGGGAAAAGGGGGGGGGGGGCAACTGAGCCGGAAGTGGGAGCAGGTACCTGTAAAAATTAGGTACCCGCTCCCCCCAAAGGGTGCCAAATGTGGCAGCAAAGGGGGAGGGGGAAGGCAGACACGCGGAGCTTTCCCTTTTAGGTGGTGCTCCGCTTTAAGAAGAGACCTTAATAACATGCATCTATCAGGCACCACATGTTATTCTGTAGATTTTTCAGGACAGGGCCTATGGGCCCAACCAAAAGAATCTATTATAGATAAAATAAAATATAAAAGCTGTGATATTCCCAGATGATGGAACAGCTTACCCAATGTGCGGTCTGTGAGTTTCCTAATCAAGAACACAATGGCACACTTTTTTTTCCAGCAAGCAATCAACACATTATGATGACTGTTGAAATGGATAATACTGACACAGATTTGCAAACACAGGATTAGATGCACACCGTAACCAATTCGATTTATTACTTCCTTTAAAGAAGAAACCTGGCTGGCCATTAAGGTCACCTGTCCCTGTGTTTTTTCATTTTTATTTCATGTTCTTTTTTTTTTTTTAAATCAAATTTTACTAAACAGCTTTAGCTACACCTTTTCATGTATATGCAGTGTATTTACCCAATATATTATGATCAATGCACAAAAAGCCATCACACTGTGCTGTACAACCTAACAAATCATATTTTAGCATCCCATAAATGCGAGATGAAGGACCTAAATTTGCAAATGTATGGTAGGAATTTTAGAGCTTTATGCTATGATGACACTTTGGCCGGTATCATGCGGTTCAATAGGAACCTGTTGAGGGGAAATACTGGAAAACCAGGATCTGATCAGCGCTCATAGCCAGTGGCTGTGAGCTCTGATCAGTGTATTCTGGCGGGGTAGGCTGAGTCCCCCTGTCAGAACACAAAGGCACAATGGGGAAGATGGCTACACTAACATTGTTTGTGTTAGCATGCTGTTCTCCCAGTTTTTTTTTTCAGCCCACTGAGTTAAAGGAAAGGAAAGAAAAAACTTTACGTGCGCACCAGGCTTAAGGAGTTTGGATCATGCCTGTACATCTAAGTGCCCCCTCCCCATCGCTTTGCTGACATAGCAAGTTTGTTTAACTGGAGAGGGAAGGAGGTAAAAACAAATTAGCTCTGTCAGATACTGCAGGTACCACAGCTTATAGGTAAATACTAGCAATAACACATACATTATAACTACAGTTGATCGAACCTCTAGAAGTTTGGGTTCTGCTGGTTCGGCCGAACTTCGGGACAAAGTCCGGGTTCGGGTCCGGACAGGACCCGAACTTTGACCCGGACCCCGAACCCCATTGAAATCAATGGGGACCTGAACTTTTAGGCACAAAAATGGCTGGAAGAAAGTCCTGGAAAGTCCTAGAGGTCTGCAAAAGGAAGGAAAATGGGGGTAAGAGTAGGGCAAGTGCCCTATAAAGAAATGGGGATAGGGAAATGACTTAGGGAAAAAAATTACATAAAAAAAAATCAAAAATGGAGGTGGATGTGGACTATCTTCAAACTGTGTGAGAAAAGTATCAATTAGCAAGGAGAAGCCATATCACTGTTCTAAGAACAGTGATATGGCTTCTCCAGGCTAATTTATACTTTTATCACACAGTTTTAAGATGATTGTACATTCTACAATCATCTTAAAACTGTGTGTGAAAACTATACATTAGCCAGGAGAAGCCATATCACTGTTCTTAGCACATCTGCAAACTGTGTGTGAAAACTATGAATTAGCAGGGAGAAGCCATACCACTGTTCTAAGAACAGTGATATATCATATCACTGTTCTTAGAACAGTGGTATGGCTTCTCTCCGCTAATTTATAGTTTTCACACACAGTTTGAAGATTATTGTAGAACAGTGATATCATATCACTGTTCTACAATGTAGAACAGTGATATGATATCACTGTTCTACAACTATCTGATATGGCTTCTCCCGGCTAATGTATACTTTTCACACACAGTTTGAAGATGATTGTAGAACAGTGATATGGCTTCTCCCCGCTAATTTATACTTTTCTCACACAGTGTGAAGATAGTCCACATCCACCTCCATTTTTGATTTTTTTATGTGATTTTTTAAATTTTTTTATTATTTTAAGTTATTTCCCTATCCCCATTTCTTTGTAGGGCACTTGCCCTACTCTTACCTCCATTTTCCTTCCTTTTGCAGACCTCTAGGACTTTCCAGGACTTTTTTACAGCATTTTTCAGAACTTTTAGTAAAATTACCAGAACCCCGGACCCGAACTCGGACTTTTTTTGAAAAGTCCGGGTTCGGGTCCAGGTCCCGGACACGCAAAAGTTCGGTACGGACCCGAACTTTACAGTTCGGGTTCGATGAACTCTAATTATAACTCAATGTGTAAAAAAATCAATAGAACACTGCAGCGCAAACAAAAAAAGAGTCTCTCAAACAGTAAAAACCATAGCCAGCAATGTAGTCCCATTCAATGAGTGATTAATGCAACATTTGAACGGTATCTTCCAGCTTTTTTGGAAACATCATGTAGTCATCCCGGTGAACAAAAGTGCCTATATTTTAAAGAGCATGCAGGTGAAATGCACACGTGGATCCTGCCACCACAGACACTCCAAGCCTCTCACCTCATCAACTCGACCCGCAGGGGTCATAGAACATATATAAGTCACACGAGGTCCAGTCCTGACAGTGCTCTCACTTATACTGGAATACAGCCAAGGTGCTCCTCAAAGATGTTTCATATATATAAAACAAATAGAAAAGATCTAGTGCTCTCTGTTTATTTAAAAAGCATTCGTTTATTAAAAAGAAAATAACTCACATGGTTCAGCACCTCCACTGGTGCGAGTACAGACAACAGACTGATAAAAGCTCAGAAGGACAGCGGTGGACAATGACGACTAGCGTGGCTTCAACCTCCGGTACGCGTTACGTCCAGTGGGTAAGGACTTCTTCAGCGTGAGGACTTTACCCACTGGACGTAACGCGTACCGGAGGTTGAAGCCACGCTAGTGTACTCGCACCAGTGGAGGTGCTGAACCATGTGAGTTATTTTTTAGGACTGGACCTCGTGTGACCTATATATGTTCTATGACCCCTGCGGGTCGAGTTGATGAGGTGAGAGGCTTGGAGTGTCTGTGGTGGCAGGATCCACGTGTGCATTTCACCTGCATGCTCTTTAGAATATAGGCACTTTTGTTCACCGGGATGACTACATGATGTTTCCAAAAAAGCTGGAAGATACCATTCAAATGTTGCATTAATCACTCATTGAATGGGACTACATTGCCGGCTATGGTTTTTACTGTTTGAGAGACTCTTTTTTTGTTTGCGCTGCACTGTTCTATTGATTTTTTATACATACCTAAGGTTATGAATTGACTTTTTTAGTGCTTGGCCTGCAATCAAGTTCTTTTGTCTCTTTTTCTCTATGTGCGCTGAATTTTACTCTATTACATATAACTCAATGTGCCCAGTTTACTATTCCACCCTACAGCCAAAGGATTCCTAGACAGAAAAATAGATGGTTCAGATATTATATTGGGTCTATAGGTAACTTTTGCATAAATTAAATTGGCTACCATTTGTTAGGATCATAAGCTATAATTAAATAAATGAAGCCCCTCCTGCACGATCCACTATCCTATCCATCACTGAGGCCATTCATCACATTAAGTAACCAACAGAAAGATGAGAGAGGTGGGAGGTTGTCGGCAAACACAACAAAATACTAGTTATTGTTGGCATTTGCATAACTAAGCTCCCATGTTTCTGGACTCTTGGAATGCTCTAAAGATCTGCAGTATACAGTATCTCACAAAGTGAGTACACCCCTCACATTTTTGTAAATATTTTATTGTATCTTTTCATGTGACAACACTGAAGAAATGACACAGCCATTAATGTCTAAACCGCTGGCAGCAAAGGTGAGTACACCCCTACGTGAAAATGTCCAAATTGGGCCCAAAGTGTCAATATTTTGTGTGGCCACCATTATTTTCCAGCACTGCCTTAACCCTCTTGGGCATGGAGTTCACGAGAGCTTCACAGGTTGCCACTGGAGTCCTCTTCCACTCCTCCATGATGACATCAGAGAGCTGGTGGATGTTAGAGACCTTGCGCTCCTCCACCTTCTGTTTGAGGATGCCCCACAGATGCTCAATAGGGTTTAGATCTGGAGACATGATTGGCCAGTCCATCAACTTTACCCACAGCTTCTTTAGCAAGGCAGTGGTTGTCTTGGAAGTGTGCTTGGGGTTGTTATGTTGGAATACTGCCTGCGGTCCAGTCTCTGAAGGGAGGGGATCATGCTCTGCTTCAGTATGTCACAGTACAGGTTGACATTCATGGTTCCTTCAATGAACTGTAGCTCCCCAGTGCCAGACTGTAGTCAAGACACACTTGTCTTCTTTAGCAAGGCAGTGGTTGTCTTGGAAGTGTGCTTGGGGTTGTTATGTTGGAATACTGCCTGCGGTCCAGTCTCTGAAGGGAGGGGATCATGCTCTGCTTCAGTATGTCACAGTACAGGTTGACATTCATGGTTCCTTCAATGAACTGTAGCTCCCCAGTGCCAGACTGTAGTCAAGACACACTTGTCTTCTTTAGCAAGGCAGTGGTTGTCTTGGAAGTGTGCTTGGGGTTGTTATGTTGGAATACTGCCTGCGGTCCAGTCTCTGAAGGGAGGGGATCATGCTCTGCTTCAGTATGTCACAGTACAGGTTGACATTCATGGTTCCTTCAATGAACTGTAGCTCCCCAGTGCCTGACTGTAGTCAAGACACACTTGTCTTTGTACTGCTCACCTGGTTGCCACCACACATGCTTGACACCATCTGAACCAAATACGTTTATCTTGGTCTCATCAGACCACAGGACATTGTTCTAGTAATCCATGTTCTTAGTCTGCTTGTCTTCCATAAACTCTTTGCGGGCTTTCTTGTGCATCATCTTTAGAAGAGGGTTCCTTCTGGGACGACAGCCATGCAGATCTATTTGATGCAGTGTGTGGGTGTATGGTCTGAGCACTGACAGGCTGACTCCCACTCCTTCAAACTCCTTCAGCACTCATACATCTATTTCCCAAAGACAACCTCTGGATATGACGCTGAGCACTTTCACTCAACTTCTTTGGTCAACCATGGCAAGGCCTGTTCTGAGTGGAACCTGTCCTGTTAAATTGCTATATGGTCTTGGCCACCGTGCTGCAGCTCAGTTTCAGGGTCTTGGCAATTTTCTTATAGCCTAGGCCATCTTTATGTACAGCAACAATTCTTTTACTCAGATCCTTAGAGAGTTCTTTGCCATGAGGTGCCATGTTGAACTTCCAGTGACCAGTGAGAGGGATAACACCAAATTGAACACACCTGAGACCTTGTAACACTAACGACTCACATGACACCAGGGAGGGAAAATGGCTAATTGGGCCAAATTTGGATATTTTCCCTTAGGGGTGTACTCACTTTTGTTGCCAGCAGTTTAGACATTAATGGCTGTGTGTTGAGTTATTTTGAGGGGACAGCAAATTTACACTGTTATACAAGCTGTACACTCACTACTTTACATTGTAGCAAAGTGTCATTTCTTCAGTGTTGTCACATGAAAAGATATAATAAAATATTTACAAAGATGTGAGGGGTGTACTCACTTTTGTGAGATACTGTATATCCCAAGCAAGTTTAAATGCATTTACTGTTCATTAACTCCCTACCTCTGCTAGAAGTCTGTTCCAAATATCCACTACGTTTTGGTAAAATTATACTATCTTACCTCACCCTTGATTTCTCTGGTTAGTTTCTGGCTATGCTCCCTCCCCTGTTGTCACATTCATAATGAAATTTCTGTCCTCCTGAAATTTATTTATATAGGGGATAAAACCTGGATGGGAAGTAGGGGTATTATGCAATGCCCACTTGACTTCAGAAAACTCTTCAGGAACAACTCTTCCTATATACAGCTATATATACTCCTCATTCTCCAGCACTTCACTTGCTTGCAAAACAGACTCAACTGGGACATGTTTAGTAAATCTGGCAAAGCACTCAAAGATCAAAGCAAAAGCCTTTTACAGGCAGGGATCCCGGGCCCCTTTGGTTGAGTAGCAAAGTCCAGTGTTCAGCTTACATTCCTGTGGCTACTGATCCCAGCACTACCTCTTCAGGCACTGCCAGCTGGTCTGGCTGCAGCTGTACCTTTCACTAGCCCTCCTGGCTACTTTTCCTCAGTCTTCCCAGACTGACACTCTCCCCACAGTCCTCCCAGACTGCACACTCACCAGCCCACCCAGCTGACTTCTCCTGGAGAACTCCTGGATGTGCTGACCTGCTCCTGCTGTCCTCACACTTGCGCCAGGAAGGATATCCTCCATGTGTTGTAGAGGGTCCCTCCAGCACCCGAGCCCCAGGCCTGAGGACACACCCCCTCAGATTAGGGGGCACCCTCAAGGGCCACCAACATCCTCTTCAGCACGCCTCTATATTCCACCCGACTGCCCCTGCTGGCATTACTCAAGAGTATTTAAGAGAGCCAGCCCCCTGCCAGCCCACATTGCTGGGGATTGACTGAGACCCTTATCAATCCTCCAAACAGCTCCTCCTAGCATCCACCCTCTACTTCTGGAAGGTTCTCCAAGGTTCCAGAGAGCAGGGGGAGTTACCAGCGGTGCTACTTGATGAGTCATCCAGCCTCTCTGAGTCAGCCATCCCTGATCCAGATTCAACCCAGCCAGGCCAATTTACCTACACTAACAACTATGTACACTAGTACCTAGCTAGAGGGTGCTACACCCCACATCCATTTAACCGGACCGACTCAACTT
>BLSH010285993.1:26592-37968 GCA_018402905.1 Glandirana rugosa | reverse complement strand
ATAAAAAAGCAACTCTCTCATATATATATATATATATATATATATATATATATATATATATATATATATATACACACACTCCTTACTGATTTACATCAGCAGAATACATTCAGGAAGTGTAATGTGCCTGTAACCAGGAAGTGATGTGTGCACATGGGCATTAAGCAGGGCCAGCATCAGGGGGGTTTGGGCAGTACTGTTGTAAGGGACCTCAGTGTCTCAAGGGGCCCTTACAACAAAGTGTTTAGCAGTCTTTAACATTGGAGTCTATGGGAGGGGGACACCCAGTTTGGGGACGCTGTTCTCCTGAACCATAGGTGATAAAAATACTAAACTTGGGTCACATGGAGAGGGCCCCCTGGACCACAACTGGTCCATGTTTGGGACCTCCAGCACCTATGGTTCAGCTTGAGGTCTTATTGTAAGCATGGGGTGAGGCTGTGCTGCCTGTGCACTGTTTTTTTTTAACCCCATGGATCCCACACTAGCATGCATTGCACACTTCACTTGAATGAGTCATGCTTAGCAGGCTACATCCGGTAAGTGTGACAGGGTGTATAATTCCTACTGGGGCTGCGATATGCATACACCCCTGGATGTGGGCAGATGTGGTGGAATGGCCCAGTGGGAAGGCCCTGGGGAATGTTGGTGTCAGAAGGGGGGGGCAGTCTAAAGCAGTTTAAGAAGCCCCAAAATTTCTGATGGCTGCCCTGGCAGGAAGAGAATGTGTGGTGATCCCACATGAACAAATAAATGAACCCCATCCCCCACCAAATATAGCTACCGCAATCCTCCCCCACATGGTGTAAGCACAAGTTTATTTCCTACACTTACCCATCAAATGATTAGCACCTCTTTTCTGAAATGGAATCTCGCTATATCCACCTATATAGAGATCCTGACCAGCAAAGGCACTTCCGGGTGAACACAATGACATTCCTGGGTCGGAGGCCAAAGCCACACTTGCTTGCGAATATTTGATCCCAATCACAATTTATTTTTTTTCAGTAATAGGCAGGTGAATGACAAAGGCTCATGTTGAGATGTACAACACTGCCTATCCACCAGCTAAATTCATTATGAGTGCTGGTTCACACTTATGCAATGCAGGAACCCTGCAAATCCACTGCAGGTTCCTGCATCACATTTCACACTGCCATGTGTGACCTGCTGGGAGTGTCAATACATTGTTAATGACACCCCCATTTCAATTCACATATCACAGTGCAAACTAACAGTTCAGACATTAATCTGATCGCATGGGTGTGAACTAGGGTTGCCACATCATCCCTTTAATCCAGGACACATTAATTACACAGTTTCTGAGGCCAATTTAATGCATATAAGGCAGCAAGTGAGTTTAATTACCACTTTAATTAGCCGCAGAACCTGTGTAATTAATGTGTGTCCTGGATTAACCTGTACAGAACCGCGCTATAGCCAAAAGACGGCTACAGCGCGGCTCTGAAAATCCGGGAGGACGTCCATGGACGTCCTCCCCCTTGCGCGCCCCCCGCGCGCACTCGCAGCCTGCGGCGGCGCGCTCTCGCGGCCGCCGCACGCTGCGTGGGCGTGTCCGCGGGTCGGGCGGACTCGATGTCCGCCCGAGACCCGCCGATCACCTGTAGCAGCCTCAGAACGGGGAACCACCGATGTAAACACGGCGGTTCTCCGTTCTGTGAATGGGACATGACAGATCTACTGATCCCTGTCACTGGGATCAGTTAGATCTGTTATGTCCCAACCAGCTCCACCCCCACACAGTTAGAACACACCCAGGGAACATTTCTTAACCCCTTCACTGCCCCCTGCTGGTTAACCCCTTCACTGCCAATGACATTTATACAGTAATCAGTGGACATTTAAATTTCTGATCGCTGTATAAATGTCATTGGTCCCAAAAAAGCGTCAAAAACGTACGTCATGTCCGCCCCAATATCGCACTTCTGATAAAAATCGCAGATCGCCGCCATTACCAGTAAAAAAATAAAATAAAATAAAAATGCCATAAATCAATGTCCATAGTTTGTAGGCGCTATAACTTTAGCGCAACCCAATCAATAAACGCAGATTGCAATTTTTTTTACCAAAAATATGTAGAAGAATATATATCGGCCAAAACTGATGAATAAATTTGTTTTTTATTTTTTATTTTTGGATATTTATTATAGCAAAAAGTAAAAAATATTGTTTTTTTTTCAAAATTGTCGCTCTTTTTTTGTTTATAGCGGCGATCAAAAATGACACAGAGGGGATCAAATACCACCAAAAGAAAGCTCTATTTGTGGGAAAAAAAGGACGCAAATTTTGTTTGGGTACAACGCTGCACGACCGCGCAATTGTCATTCAAAGAGCGACAGTGCTGAAAACTGAAAATTGGTTCGGGCAGGAGGGGGGTTTAAGTGCCCAGTAAGGAAGTGGTTAAAGGGATGATGTGGCAACCCTAGCGTGAACACCCATGCAATCCAATTCTGGTGTGGACCTAAAGAGAAAAAAAAAAAAGGTCCTGTGCGAGTTCAGTCTGAATGCAATGCAAATTCAGCAATCCTATCTGTATGGCTGAAATCGCATGGACAGTGCATGTACTGTGGTGTGAATCAGACCCAATCTTGCACAGTGCAGCGGTGTGAACCGGCACTTACCTGCAATTCTCCAGACCTGTTAAAAGAAAAAAGACTCCACTTAACAATCCTTTATCATTTACTTGCAGGTGTGCTGAAGAGGTTAGGTTTTTTTTAATCCACGATTACACCTTCTCGTAATTTGTCATTAGCAAGACGGTTCACTTCCCCAAACCCAGCTCCCCCCAAAACAAATTTTAAAAAAATAGCTCCAGAATTTACATTTATTTGCACAGCAACACAATTAAGTACATCCATTTAGTGGCATTAGTATATTAGGTTTTACATTTAGACAAACATTTAGCAATTGGGATCTAATGGCCCTGCTCATAGGAGCTTAAAATCTAAAATTTTTCCAAGCCTTATAGTGGACATAGATTTAATTTCACAGTGTTTAGCAGGCTACACATTTCATAGTACAACTACTCTCAACAGACACCAACCAATAACAAATGTTTAGCTGCTAGATTATACAAAAACACCAAAAAAAGTCAGTCATTCTTAAAAAAAAAAAAAATACAAAATATTAAAAAGACGTATATTCCAAAACATGACCACCCACCACCCCACATTCAACACACATACATTGGTGACAGTTCTGCTGGAAGATGCATTTCTACGTACATGATTAGGCAATGAGATCAAAGAGTAGAAGGTCAGCAGATGCTCCCAAACCATGAATGCATGGTCAGACAGCAACAATACACAACACTGACAGCAAAGCCACACTTTTGATGGACAAAATGCACAAGAATTTCAACGAACAGCCAAAGTGGGGCATTTGTCATTATGCACAATATAAGCCCTACTCCCCCAAAAACCACAGCAAATAACATGGCCTCTTCACAGGGCAAACCAACCTCCTCTAATGCAGTCAATTATATAACATAGGTTGTATTGCACACCGACACGCCCAATGGAAGTACACGCCCACCAGTGTCATTCAATCTGTCTCTTCATGTCTGCCTAACTCAAAGAGATTGCACCTGATAAACAAGAACACTTACAATTTGCAAATGTGTTAGCCCACACAATATTGTCAAAACGCCTGCCTTTACACGCACATGAACTTTAATGGCATCCCAGTCCTAGTCTGTAGGGTTCAATATTGAGTTGGCCCGCCCTTTGCAGCTATAACAGCTTCAACTGGGAAGGCTGTCCACAAGGTTGAGGACTGTGTCTATGGGAATGTTTGACCATTCTTCCCAAAGCACTTTTGTGAGGTCAGGCACTGATGTTGGATGAGAAGGCCTGGCTCGCAGTCTCCGCTCTAATTCATCCTAAAGGTGTTCTATCAGGTTGAGGTCAGGACTCTGTAGAGGCCAGTCAAGTTCCTCCACCCCAAACTCACTCATCCATGTCTTTATGGACCTTGCTTTGTGCACTGGTCCAAATCAGGAGGGGGGATTATGGTGTGGGGTTGTTTTACAGGGGTTGTTCTTTCACACTTGTGCGACTTGAAATTTGTGCGTTTTTACAGCGATTTGCCGCAATGTTTTGCTGCAATGTTTTGCAGTAATTTTGATGTGACTTGAAGCAATAACTGTGTGATCCTGAGGTCTATGGACCTCAAGTCGCATCAAAGTCGGACCAAAGTAGTGCAGGGACTACTTTGAAGTCACTGCAACTGGAAGTCGCACAGATATGAATGGTACTCATTGAAAATCATGGGGAATGGCTTGTCATATGACATTGCAGTCCCAAGTCTCAGGAAAAGTCACAAAAGTGTGAAAGGGGCCTGAAGATAATATCCAATGAGCACCATTCATATCTGTGCGACTTCAAAGTAGTCCAACTTTGAAGCAACTCGAGGTCGATAGACCTCAGAATTACACAGCTATTGCTTCAAGTCACATCAAAATCACGTGGAAAAATTGCGACAAATCGCGGTAAAGTCAAGTCGTGTGAAAGCGGCCTTAGCCCAGGTTCACATTGGTGCGATGCAGGGTCCAGCATGATTTCAGCACTGGTTCCTGCATCGCACCTCTCCCACAGGCAGTTCACACTGCCTTCTGTGAACCACTGCGGGTGTCAGTACAATATTAATGACACCCTCAGATTGGTTCATCAGTGCTAACTGTGGATTCCGATAGGAATCGGATCGCAGGAGTGAGAACACCCATGCGACCTGATTCTGGTGTGGGAAAAAAAGGTCCCTGCACCGCTATAGCTGCAAAGGCTTGGCGAAATCAAATTTGAACCCTACAGACTAAGACTGGGATGCTATTAAAGTTCATGTGTGTATAAAGGCAGGTGTCCCAATACTTTTGGCAAGATCGCAGATTGTGCAAGATTTGCAATGGTGGTGGAACCCTGGTCCACATAAATGATACATTTATATAAAACTTGGGGAAGGATATGAGTTATGTTTAACAACACAGGAAGAGCTGACAGCCTTTCTATAGGACGTAGCATGTTCGGGATTTGAACCTATGAACCCCAGCTTTGCTCAGCAGAAGTGCTAAGCCCTTAGCCACATTCATGAAGCATCCATTGCTGTGATGTCAAACAGTCCTAAGTCTCAGGGGTGCAATAAATGAACCAATGCAGATGTACTGTAGAAGGCTGGATAACCATTGAACAACCTGTTTCTGGCATATGCCATATGTTTTGAAGGTTTGTTATGGTTCAGTACTGTGAGCATTCTGCTATAGAACATCTCTCATTTTGGGGCTTTTGCCTTGGTAAGAAGCTGCAATTATTGCTGGATGGGAAATGTTAAGGCTGATTATAGTATTTTCCCATAGAAAACATGTGACACAATTTTCAATAGTGGTGGAACCCTCCTACACATAAATACTACAGTTAGAAATAATTTTGGTAAGGACATGCGTTATGAGAACAGAAAACCTCTCTACATGAAGTGATATTCTCAGGATGCAAACCCAGAACCTCTATGGTCCTAGGTAGAAGCATTAAGCTGTTAGCCACCAGTCTGCTGAGTGTGCAACCCTCCTACACATAAATACACATATACTGCATTTCTTTGGACATATAGACATTACATTAGTCTGGAATTTATTCTGTGCTATTTGGTGATGCTTGAAGTGTAAAACAGTGATATTTTTGCAACAGCTTTTTTTATTATTATTATTATTTATTATTATTATTAATATTATTATTATTTTTTATTATTATTATTTATTATATGTAGTATTATTATTTATTAAATTATTATTTATTATTATTATTATTATTATTTATTATTATTTATTGTTTGTGCTTTGTGAAGAAACCTGTGTGAGTTTAGGAAAAGATTTTTATGAGATGGACAGCAACAAGCAAAAGACTTGAACATTGTAACATTTTTAAAAACAAATTAGATGATGAAATAGCAACATTGTTGCAGGGACAATTTGTTTGAGAGAAAGATACATTTCATCTCAACATGAAAATAATTTCTTTAGGGAAGTTACAATTGTACCATTAGAATCAGTGTCTGAAACTTGCATTGAGCTTCTCAAGAAGGCATATTAGCCAACGCAAATTTGTCTTCTCAAAAAGACATTATAGGCAAGTGCGAATTTGTGAATTTACTATACCGCCCTCTAAAAAAGGCATGTGAGTTAAAATGAGGGAATTTTCTTGTCTGAGCATGCTCAGTTGTGCTGATGAATAGTCAGGAAAAAAGGAGGAATTTGGCTCTTTTCAGACTTTCAATGATATTTCAGGTTATATATCACTTTTTTAAACAATTTAAAAGCAGATCATCATTAAACAAGATACTACCTTTTTAAAAACAATTTAGGTGACCCTATCATGCTCTAAACAATATTTCCATGTGCAATTCCCTTGCTTCTACCACGACTAGTTTTTTAGTCAGTCACTGTTATCTGGGCGCTATAGTGAATTTGATTCTGGGACTATTTTCTCCCTCGGGGCTTTAGTGAATTCCATTTTCACGCTAATTAGCGTGAATTTGCGATTCTGCGCGTTAAAATTTGCGCGAAGGCAGAATTGCGATATAGTAAATGACCCCCACTTTCTCTAAAGGCAGGTTTCTTACAAATGGAATACAAATTTCCTCCAAGGGTTTTCTATATTTTGCTGCATTCAACCTTCAAAATCTTCCAAGGACCTGCTGTCACATCATGTAACCACCTGCTGTCATATGGGGAAGGTTTATTTATGGTGATGTTCAATGTTTGACTAATGCCATATTTGGACACAGAGCACAGAGCACAGTTTTGTTCTCATACTATGGAGCCTTCACTCACTAGAGTCTCTCATATTCCTTTTAGCAAACCAAATTACAGATGTCATGTGCATTTTGTTTAAAGAGTATGTAAAGGTAAAACCTTTTTTCCACTTTTGGATAGAGTGTGAAAGGGTTAGCCACTCACGTTTTTATTGTTCAGAGAGGTAGACAAATGGTATTCCAAGGAAATTCCAAATGAGATGTGTAGAGTAGGTGATGTTAAGCATTTTAACTTTGAGCAAGCAGCTCCCCAATAAAGGGGGGTGTTCAGAATCACTTCAGGGTGGAGTTGAGGGAAGAAAATAAAGCAAAAGTGCCATACCATGGGGTTGTTTACTATAGGCAAATAGACTGTGTACTTTGCTTAGTTTCACTCTTCAAGAGCAGTTGCTCCAGAGTTTAGTAAATGAGCAGCTCTGCTGACCTCCATTATCCAATCATGTGCAAACAAAAATGCTGTTTTTTATGTCCTTGCACGTGATTGGGTATTCTTTACAAAGTGAAGGTTTACATCATTTACTAAGCTCTGGAGTAAGTGCACTTGCAGAGTGTAACTGCACTTTGCAAAGTGCGCAGTCTATTTGCCTTTAGTAAATAAATCCCTAAGAGTCCAAAGGTTGCTAACTTCACTTAAAACAGTATCTGTATATGTAGCCAAAGAAGTTTGTGTCATCATTGGGAAAACATCCAAGAAAACCACCTTCTTTAGTAGTGAAAATTTTCATCGAGTCAGAAACTGAGGGGAAATCCAACATTTTGAAATTGTCGCCATCCAATGGCGACACCTATTCCCTAGTGACAACTGTCACAGATTGGGAGGATTCCTCTCACTGTGGGAGACGTATTCTTGCTTTCTGTTTCATCTCTGGGACAAGAAGTCATGAGAAATTTTCTTCAGCCAGTGAAGCACCCAGGCAACAATTTTTTGTATGCACAATTTTTTTACAAAGGTATATAACTCCTTCAGATTTTTTATAGGTTTCTTTTTCTGTCTTCCTCACTATTCTCCTTCTTGCATGATCACTCACATCTGATGGCCTGATTTTGATAGATTTACAATTGTACTCCGATAATTACTTTTTTGATCTCTCTTCAAATAATTATGCGACTTTGGAAAATCCATGCTGATAAAACATGAATACTTGCAAATGAATGAATTATGGATTTTTTTTTTTTAAAGAGAAGCATTGCTTTTCAAAGAAAAAAAAAAAAAACAAATATTTATACTCACCTAGGTGGATGCAGAAATGATCCAATGCTGCATCTGTCCCCAACTCTGTAGTGAGAACTGAGTGATCAAACATTGCTGATCACTCACTTAACTAAGTGACAGTCAGGGGCTAATTCACTATATTGCGAATATGCAATCGCATAACGCCCATTAAAAGCAATTAGCATATCAAATAGCGATCATGTGAATGCAGAATCGCGTTATTGCCGCGAGTATGCCTTCTTATATGGGAATAGCTGATGTCAATTGGGCTTGAACCTGCAGAATCCATTGAAGGCTTGTATGAACATGATTTGCTTGAAAAAGTGTATGGGAACTACCGCAGCAAAATGGAAAATATACTGCTGCATACAATGCAAGGTGTGCTGATGACATCTGTAGGATCCGAACCTGGAGCGATAAGCTTTGAATGTATTGGAATAAACAACTACGCTATAGACTTGACTACAACCAGACAGAAAAAATACATTTACTAATCTTGTATTCTCTTCATTCTCTACAAACTAACTGCTGCCACCTTAACTAGATTGTGATTATTCCAATTGCACACTATAATATTAATGAATATGTACATACCATTGCATACATTGCAAAAGTTCATAGTATGGAAGCAATCAAACTGATGATGGGCATTGGCTAATTGGCGAATATACCTTCACATATTTTCAAAATATAATGCTGCGTACAATGCAAGGTGTGCTGATGACATTCTGTAGGATCCGAACCAGGAGCTGTAAGGTTTGAACGTATTGGAATAAACCACTACGCTATAGAGTTGACTGCAACCAGACAGAAATAATACATTTACTAATCTTGTATTCTCTTCAAACTAACTGCCAGCACATTAACTAGTGTGTGAATATTCCAATTCCACACTATAATATTAATGAATATGTACATACCATTGCATAAGTTCATAGTATGGAAACAATCAAACGGATAGGCATTGGCGAATATGCCTTCACATATTTTCAGAATATAATGCCAATTACAATGCAAGGTGTAGTGATGGCACCTGTAGGATCCAAACCTGTAACTGTAAGCTTTGAAGGTATTCGAAGGAACCACTACACTATGAAGTTGATCACAACCAGCCATAGAAAATACATTTACTAATCTTGGATTCTGAAAATTCTCTACAAACTAACTGCCAGCACATTAACTAGTGTGTGATTATTCCAATTCCACATCATAATATTATTGAATATGTACATACCATTGCATGCATAAAGAATTCATAGTATGGAACAAACAAACTGATGGGTATTGGCTAATTGGCGAATATGCGTTCGCATATTTTCAGCATCTAATGCTGAGTACAATGCAAGTTTCAGAAGGTCATACCATCGAACTACTCTGTGAGTAAAGCCTCATAAACACGGGACAACGATCATACGTAGGATTGTCTCAAATCGTATGTTGGCTGTTGTATCTAGCATACTGACTGCGCTACACGATCATTCTGAGCATGCGTGTTTTGCACAATACAACTTGTTAGACCAACTTCTCTGTACAGACAATACAACGGTCATATGACCGCTTGTTGGTACGACCACATTTTCTAGTTTGCTCATACGACTCCCGTTTTACGACCGTCGTACATCGGCTGTTCTAATCGTGCATACTAACGATCAATTTCGTATACAACGGTTGTTCGTACGACCTGTTGTATACGATCGTCGTCCCGCATGTATGAGGCTTTAGATAGCCTTGTTTAAATGTATCATGTAGGCTTGCTGTAATGGCTTGTATGGTAATACAAATCAATGTACCAGCCAAACTTTGAACAGTCAGAATTATTTGACATTCATGTCAGCTGGGATTACTACTGAACTGTGATTAGCTGAAACTATTCACATGGTACAGGTTGTTGAGATAAGCCCAAGTACCATGTGATAGCTGGGGCTCAATCCCAGCTCACCAATCTAGGTAACCAAGCTGATATTAAAGTTGTGCCTCAGCCCCCCCACCAAAGAAAATGTACAAGTCAGCAGCTACACAGCCTGCAACTGCTGACTTTAATTACTAGGACACTGTCCTGGAAGATAGTGATGTTGGCACCCCAGACCATGTTTCCATTGGCTCTCAGGTGCTGTTGCCTCCATTGCCAATTCCCTACTGCGCATGAACAAAGGGCACTGTGCTTTCTGAATGGCCTGGCAGCAGGGAAGGAGGAGGGGTGACACATTTCTAGCATACCTCGCTGCAGTGAGGTCTGTTGGAAATGGGGACCAATAAATGTCCAAAACAGGTACCCCCCTCCCCAAAAAGGTGCCAAACGTGGCATCATAAGTGAGGGGGAGAGATAAGCAGAGCCTCCACTTTTGGATGTATATCTCAGGCCCCTTTCACACTTGTGCAACTTGTTCTGCAACTTGGGACTGCAGAGTTGCCTGTCAAGTTGGACCCCGCAATTTCCAATGAGTAGGATTCATAGCTGTCTGACTTCAAGTGGTATCAACTTCAAACTAGTCCCTGAGCTACTTTGGTCTGAGTTTGATATGACTTGTGGTCCCTAGACCTAAAGATTGAGCACTGCTTCAAGTCACACCAAAGCTGCATGACTTTCAAGTCACACAAGTGTGAATGGGGCCTAAATCAAAAGGGGTTATCCTGAAAGTAATGCCGTTTGCCCACAACATTGTCCCAACTTCAGGGAATGCCTGAGTAATATTGAGAGCTAGGAACCTCAAGTCACATCAATGTATTACAGAGACTACTTTTAAGTTGGTGCCACTTGAAGTAGCACAGATATGAAGAGTTTCAGGAAAAGTCGGTCAAGTGTAAAAGGAGTGTATAGAAGTAACCCTCTCGGATATATATACACACACACACACACACACACAGACACACACACACACACACTCCTTACTGATTTACATCAGCAGAATACATGCAGGAAGTGTAATGTGCCTGTAACCAGGAAGTGATGTGTGCGCATGGGCATTAAGCAGGGCCGTTATTCTGGAGTTCGGCTTGGTATCCACGACCTCCAGGGTTTGCACCTGGTCAACACCAGGTCCCCCGGGAGAGGTACACTGGGTTCAAATCATAAAAATAGCGGATACCAAGTCCTCTTGCCACAGGGGGAGGGTATCTGAGGTTACAATTTCTGACGATTTGTGAAACAACATTCCCGGGGAACTCTGTGACTCCAGGGAATGTTGTCATGACGGACTTGGGGGGACTACGACCGGGACGAATTACGGGTACGCGTGTGTAGTGAAGGACCAATGTCCGTGTAATGTGAAGGACGTACATAAGACGACTACATTTAGTCATTCCTCACACACACACACACACAGACACACACACACACACACACA
>BLSH010285921.1:39547-52289 GCA_018402905.1 Glandirana rugosa | reverse complement strand
CTACCTGCACGCCTCCTGGAGCTTCGCTACATCATCGGTGATCCTCCAGCCCTCGTGCCATCCCGCACTCTTGGGCCTCTGTCCCCACTACCAGGGGTCCTTGAATCGGGTGCGCAAGAGCGGTTGTTCCCTGCACAAGACAGACTCCACCGTCAGGTACGGGACAGAGCCTCCCCATACATCAGGGTCCCCAGAGAGCCTCCCCATACATCAGGATCCCCAGAGAGCCTCCCCATACATCAGGGTCCCCAGAGAGCCCCCCTATACATTAGGGTCTCAGAGAGCCTCCCCATACATCAGGATCCCCAGAGAGTCTCCCCATACATCAGAGAAAGAGGGGGGTGGATGAGAGGGGGTGAGAGAGAGACCCCTAGCCCTGCCTGCAGTCCCTACTGTCCAAGCCTCTGTCTGTGTGGGTAGGTGTGTGTGATCCACCTACCTCCCACCCGTCCTAGGTCAGTCTTTTTTCTTCCCGTTCCATGACAGTCACAGCGAGCTAGGAGAGGATCTTGGAGAAGGAGTGCAGGCTCTGGGAGGCACCGGGGATGCTGCTTAGGGTAGTGGTGAGGCCTCATCTTCTATCTCTCACTCCCTCCTGGGCTATTCCAGGCTGCAAGGGGGCTGGGCTTAACTCTTTAGGCCCCACCAGCACTAGCGTGGAGGAGGAGGAAGTGGAACCCTCCTCTGCTTTGAATGCTGGGCAGGGAGGGAGTTGTGGCCGTGACATAACTGGTTGCTAGACACTAGGCAGATCTAGCAACCAGTGACCGGGAGTAGAGTCAGGTGGAGGCGAGGGCAGAGCCGGAGCCAGTGCTACCGTGGCTCAGTCTGCCCCTGCCTCCTCCTGCATTCCAGACCGGGATATACCTGCTAATTGCAGAACTGCACCCACCCAGTAAGAGACTCGGGGCTATAGCCCCAATAGCCACCCCCTAGCAACGCCCCTGGTGCTGGGTGTTGCGGAGGGCCCACTGATCCTGGCTGGGGATTACAACACAGTATTAGATAATACTTTAGATAGGCTGGGGTGCTCCACAATGCCTCTCACCCCCCCCTGCAGGCTTACTTGACACAGTATGAATTGGTGGACGCCTGGAGGTGGAGACATGCAGATGTGAAGGAATATTCCTATTATTCAGATACATATGGTACACTGTCACGGATAGATCTCTGTCTATTGTCTCATGCTATGCTTAATATGATAAGTGATGTGAAGTATTTGCCCAGGGCGGTGTCAGACCACACGCCTTTGTCGGTGGATTTCGCTCTGGGCGTCTCTGCTTCCTATAAGCTATGGAGGCTGAGCCCCCTGTGGCTGGCTGATCCAGCGGTCACGGACTGGGGACGTAAGCATATGTCCTCGTTTTGGGTAAATAACCAGCAAAGTGCTTCCATAAATGTGGTGTGGGATGCATTTAAGGCCAGAATGCGAGGCTCTTTTGCTGCTGCCATCGGGCAGGCCCGCATGGCATCCTAGTCCAGGATGACGGACGTGGAAAAATCCCTTAGTGAGGCGGAGGCTACATACTCTGCCTCCCCTACCGGGGAAAATAAGGTAGCCTGGTGTAGCAAGGCACGAGAGTTTAAGATGGTGCTTTTAGAGCGTACGCAGAAAAAATTACTATATCAAAATCAAAGACTTTTTGAATTTGGCGATAAAAATAGCCGCTTGTTAGCTTACTTATCTAGGCCTGACTTTCAGCCATGTTGCATCTCCAGAATTAAGAATGAGCATGGAGTGTTGGTGGAGCAAAACAAGCACATAGTTGACACGTTTGTAGATTTTTATACCTCTCTATATACGACTAAGGCCCACTATACTATCCTAGAACTAGATGACTACTTAGACGAGATCACCTTACCCAAGTTAGCAGAGGATCATATAGCAACCCTCGAAGCCCCTCTTAAAGAGGAGGAGGTGGAGAAGGCCATCCAGTCATTTGCCAGGAACAAAACGCCCAACCTGGATGGCTTTCCTATTAAGCGGTACATTACCTTCAAAGACATGCTAATCCCACATTTGCTCAGGCTGTTTAATTATGCGTTGCAGACAGGCCGTCTCCCACCCTCTATTTATGAATCGCTAATAGTGCTTATTCCTAAACCACACAAAGCTCATAACCTTTGTGAATCATTTAGACCCATTTCCTTAATTAATTCAGATGTAAAAATATTAGCCAAGGTCCTGGCCCGTAGACACAGTAATCACCTCTATTGTTGGAGCAGACCAAACGGGATTCATCCCGGGCCGGTCTACGTCCATTAATCTGTGGAGGTTGTTCACGAACATGCAGGCTGAGCACGACCTTGTGGGGTCCAGGGCGGTTGTTGCCCTGGATACGCACAAGGCCTTTGATTCAGTGGAGTGGCCGTATTTGTTGGAAGTATTGGCAAAATTTGGGCTTGGAGAGAGATTTATTGCATGGGTGCGGCTGCTGTACAGTAACCCACGAGCTAGACTGAGGGTTAATCAGATTATTTCTGATCCTTTCGTAATCAGGAGGGGTACTAGACAGGGCTGCCCTCTGTCACCGTTGCTATTGGCGGTGTCGATAGAGCCTCTCGTGGCACTGCTTAAGACTGCCCCGGCCATTGTGGGTCTCACTGTAGGGGGACTGGAGGAAAAAATATCTCTGTACGCAGATGATATGCTTATCTACCTGGCGGACTCTCAAGCAGTGGTACCTATACTACTTAAACTTATAGAGGAGTTTGGAAGCTTCTCTGGATTCAGGGTGAATTGGTCTAAGTACTTTTTTATTTATGTTGGACCAGGAGACCACAATTGACTTGCCCCCAGACTGCCCCCTGCAGGTTGTCCCCAGGTTTAGATATCTCTGACTTATTGTCCAGCAGCCGATATCCCATTATGTTAAAAATAATCTAGACCCCCTAATTAGTAGGCTAAAGACTACTATAAAAACATGGACCACTCTTCCCTTAACACTTCTGGGCAGAATTAATATTTTTAAGATGATATTTCTGCCCCGCTTCCTGTATGTACTGGGTAACACGCCAATTTATATTCGCAAGCGGAAATTTTGCGAAATAGAATCTATTCTTATTACTTTTTTGTGGGGGAGGAAGAGCGGTTCGCATAGCAAAAGACACATTACAATTACCTATACAGGAAAGGGGACTAGCGCTCCCCAACCTACAGATTTATTATATTGCCTCCCAGTTGGCACACACACACTGGTGGTTCCATCCAGAAGCTAACAACGCAGCTACGGCATTAGAAGCCGCCATTCTATCATCATATGAGTCACTGCAGAACTTACTGTATAGACTGTCCAGTAGGGGGTGGGCGGGAACAGGTATTCTTAATATTTAAGATTTCAAAATGACTACCTCCTGATGGCCCACCCCAGTATTCCCCCAATACTCCTCTCTGGGATAATTCCCAGCTGCAGGAGTTTTTTCACAGGAAAGACGATAAATATTGGTTCAGACATGGGGTTCAGCTAATTTCCCATTTATTTGTGGAAAATTCGTTCTGATCCTTTGCTGAATTTTCTAGAGACTACGGTCTGCCCCAAAACAGCATATTTTTGCTACCTTCAGATTCGACACACAGCCACAACACAATTTGGTCTGCGTAATACAAATATGCAACCCTCAAGACTCGAGTTACTGATAACTGACCCATCCCATGAGAAACTGGTATCCAACTATTATAAAACTCTCCTCCACTCCACCATGGCTAGACTTTTACAAACAGAACTCAAATGGTGCTCTGACATCCCAGAGATGTCAGAAGACATTTGGAAGGAAATTCTACCAGTCCAAGTCCCTGCTGGATAAAGTTATTTAAACTAAACTACTATATAGATCATACTATACGCCAAGTTTGCTTCATAAACTAGGCAGGTTCCCCTCTGCTCTGCGCTCTAGATGTAATATGGCTGACAGTACCTTCTTCCACATGATGTGGACTTGTCCTCGGATTAGGCAGTTCTGGTCCGAGGTCACAGCATTTCTCAGTTCCCTTACGCAACTTCCCAATATATGTAATCCTCTGCGCTGCCTGTTGGGCCATATAGAGGATGAGGAAAATATCCCCAAACATAAGCAAACCTTTTTGCATATCGCATTTTTTTATGCTAAAAAACCATCCCTATGAACTGGAAGCCTGGATCCTCACCCACATTGCATGGTTGGATTAGACTGAAACATAATGTGCTTCCTCTGTATAAGCTGATTTATGAGGCAAGGGGTTGTCCCCATAAGTTCCACAAAATATGGGGTACCTGGATGGAATCTAATGACACTGTGCCTGAGGACTCTTGATTTCCTGAACGCTGGGGAGGTATGGTACTCTCCATAAATTGATGATAAATGTATATGGAGATAATGCTTCAAAACCCTCTATGTATCTTTGAATATGATGCTATTGGGAGCTGTAGGAACACAGGGAAGAGAGTAAGACCCTGAGGATCCAGACGCTATGCTATAGATGTAGCTGTAGACGCTGTTAATGTTTTGTTTGTATAAAAAAAAAAAAAAATCTGTTCTCATACTATTCTCCTCTTGAAATTCTATCTTCTACATTGTAGTTGTATGTGCTGTACATGTAAGTTGTTTAATAAAGTACCCTTTAAAAACAATATATATATATATATATATATATATATAGTTGTGCTCATTTCTTGGCCATTTTTCAGAGAATATGAATGAAAACACTGTTTGCTTGTAATCAGTGTGTGCGCATAAAAAGACAATGGGGTTTATTTACTATACCGCTCAGGCGCAACTGTGCGCTATTTAACGGCAGATATGCGCAAATAGCGGTAAATAGCGCACATATGGAATTCACTATACCGGCTGGAGTTAAATAACGGCCAAACTTGAATTTACTATAGTGGCCAGGTCACAGCTAATGGCCAACTCCTTACTCCAGCCCAGACCTGGAGTTGTGCAAATAGAAATAATGTTTAGAGCATGATCTGATCCCCTAAATTGTGCTAAAATATGCAGTATATTGTTTAACGATAATCTGCTTTTAAACTGTGTGAAAAAGTGATGTCTACACTGAAATATCTTAAAAAGTCTGAGAAGAGATAAATACCCCATCTCTTTACTCCTAGGCACAGAGCACAGCTGAGCACAACTGAGCATGCTCAGACACAAAACAACTCTCAAAATAACTCTCATGGAGTAATTCCTTGAGTAGTTAGTAAATACCAAAATGTGAGTTATTTTACACACATTTTTGGGGAGTGAAGATGAGATTTATTTTGCCAAATGCAAGTTTCTGCCATTCATTCTAATGGTACAATTGTTACTTTATCAAATAAATCAATTTCATGTTGAAAAGAAATGTATCTTTCTGTCAAAGAAATTTCCTGGCCACAATGTTGCACATTTGAGAATCTATTTTGTTTTTAAGAATGCTAGAATGTGAAATATCTTCTTTTTTTTCTTGGTCAATTTCACTTTGAGTTTAGGGAAATATTTTTGTGACATGGACAGCAGCACACAGATGTCTTTACAAACCACAAACAATACCATTGCTTATGGAAATGTAATTTTTTATTTTTGTATTTTTTTTAGAAAAACTTCAAATAGCACTGAAGAAATACATAAGAATACATCCGAACTTGTCATGTTGTTCAAACACAAACAATACCATTGCTTATGCAAATGTCGTGAAGATGATTTTAGAACACTAATATGGCTCCACGCGGCTGAAACAGGGTTTTCCCACACACTTTGAAGATGATTTTAGAACACTAATATGGCTTCATGCGGCTGAAACAGGGTTTTCCCACACACTGTGAAGATGATTTTAGAACACTAATATAGCTCCACGCAGCTGAAACAGGGTTTTCCCACACACTTTGAAGATGATTTTAGAACACTAATATGGCTTCATGCGGCTGAAACAGGGTTTTCCCACACACTTTGAAGATGATTTTAGAACACTAATATGGCTTCATGCGGCTGAAATAGGGTTTTCCCACACACTGTGAAGATGATTTTAGAACACTAATATGGCTCCACACAGCCGAAACAGGGTTTTCCCACACACTTTGAAGATGATTTTAGAACACTAATATGGCTCCACGCAGCCGAAACAGGGTTTTCCCACACACTGTGAAGATAATTTTAGAACACTAATATGGCTCTATGCCCCTGCAATAGGCTTTTCCCACACACTTTGAAGATGATTTTAGAACAATAATCTTTCCCTTAAAGCAACAGCTGGAGGCTTTCCCTGTACAACTTGGAGATGATTTTAGAATCTAAAATCATCTTCTAGTTCTATAGGGAGATGTTCCTACTGTTGCTTAAAGGGACAGATTATTGTTTCTTGCACAAAATTAAAAAGTGCATCTACATTGCTGGTTTAAAAAAAAACAAAAAAATTCCAAAAACTACATTTGTGGCCAGCGGTGCATTTCTTGCACAAAAATAAAAAAAACAGTGTTGGCTACCTCCTCCCCATCCACCGCCACTTTCACCGCATCCTCAACCTCCAACTCCACATCCACCTCCATTTTTGATTTTTTTATGTGATTTTAGCTTAAAAATTATTTTAAGTCGTTTTCCTATCCCCATTTCTTTGTAGGGCACTTGTCCGACCCTTACCCCCATTTTCCTTCCTTTTGCAGACCTCTAGGACTTTCCAGGACTTTGTTACAGCCATTTTGTGCCTAAAAGTTCGGGTCCCCATTGATTTCAATGGGGTTCGGGGTCCGGGTCAAAGTTCGGGTCAAGTCCGCACCCGAACCCGGACTTTGTCATGAAGTTCGGCCGAACCAGCAGAACCCGAACTTCCAGAGGTTTGATCAACTCTACTTATGATGTTCACACAACAAACATTACCATTGCTTATGCAAATGTCAAATCAGTGTCCTTTTCTTGCCAAATTCTAATCGAAGAACAAAAGCAGAAATCCTAACACTTATCATTCCATCATTTACTGTATATGTCCACAGAAATGCAGGATATCTGTGTAGATAAGCAGGCTACGCAGCTTTGCCATGGCTCGGAAGGTAGCTCAGCTGGTTAGCATTGTTTGTTGCTTGGGTTTGAATCCCACTCACGCCATGTCCTGTTGTAATTTCTACTTATTTTGTTCACCCAAGTTTTTCACCCTGGCAGCACTGAGTTTCTGGGTTACAATTGGGAACATGCTATTTAATGTCGAGAAATACTCTCATTTCCCTATGTTGTTAAAAATAACTTGGGAATACTGGCCTAACTTCTCTTTCGGTCAAAATGTTGTATTTTTGGGTAGGAGGGTTACACCACCATTGCAAATCTTCCCAGATACACTATCTAGGCCAAAGTAGTGGGACAGCTGCCTTTACACACACATGAACATGAATGGCAGCCCAGTCTTAGTCCATTGTGTGAAAATAGGATTTGGCACCCCCTTTGCAGCTACAACAGCCACAACTCTTCTGGGAAGGCTGTCCACAAGGTTTAGGAGTGTGTCTATGGGAATGTTTGACCATTCTTCCAGAAGAGCATTTGTGAGGTCAGGAACTGATGCTGGATGAGAAGGCCTGGCTTGCAGTCTATGCTCTAATTCAGCAAAAATATGTTTTATTGTGTTTATGAACCTTGCTTTGTGCACTGGTGTGCAGTCATGTTGGAATAGGAACAGGCCATCCCCAAACTGGTCCTACAAACTTCAGATCAGGAAATTGTGCAAATGTGTTGGTATGCTGATCAGTTCCCTTCACTGCAACTAAGAGGCCAAAAACAACTGCTGAAATAATAAATCACATCAGAATACCCCCTCCACCTATTTATTTGGACCAGTGCATAAAGACATGGATGAAGGAGTTTGGGATGGTGGAACTTGACTGGCCTGGACTCCTGACTCCAATACAATAGGACACCTTGGGGATCAATTAGAGTGGAAACTGCAAGCCAGGCCTTCTCGTCCAACATCAGTGCCTGACCTTACAAAGGCATATTGCTTGGTATGCTGAGCATGGCTATGGACTAAGACCCCATAAACACTATTAGATGTGAGACAGATTTTTGGATTCAAATTGACCCAGACCCTTTAATATGAGGGCAAACCTTAACAGTTTAAATGTGTATGCAATCGGGCAGGTTCTTACACTACATGGTTTAGTTATATAAGAACACAAAAATATGCACAAAGTCTACAATGTGTATGGGCTCTTAAGCCCCGTACACACGGGACGACGATCGTACGTACGATCATCGCAAATTGTATGTTGGCTGTTGTATGTAGCATACTGACTGCACTACACGATTGTACGACCGCAGAAGAGCGTTCAGTTGCATGTAATTAGCATCCAGCCATTCCTGACTTTGGAGCATGCGTGTTTTGCACAATACAACTTTGTTGTACCAACTGCTCTGTACACACGATACAACGGTTGTATGAGAGCTTGTTGGTACGACCAAGTTTTCTAGTCTGCTCATACAACTCCCTTGTACGACCGTCGTATGTTCGACTGTTCAAATCGCGCATACGAACGATCGATTTCGTATACAACGGTCGTGAGTATGACCTGTTGTATGCGATCGTTGTCCCGTGTGTACGGGGCTTTAGTCCATTCGCATGCACATAAACAAGCCAACAGTTTTCAAACCACATGGACCTGTGCAGTGTAAACCATAACATTTTGCATGTGGTGTTACTGCTCATCAGGAGTAAGCATTTGAAACATTCATGAAGAGACAGATTGAATGACACTGGTGGGCGTGTACTTCCATTGGGTGTGTCGATGCTAACAATACAAGCTATCCTATATAAATGTCTGCAGTAGCTGGCCTCGGTTTGGTCGGGTCTGAGGAGGCCTGTTTCTTTTTCCTGTGGTGTTTGTGGGAGTAATGCTCTTGTGCATAATGAGTAATGCCTCACTAGAGCTGTTTGCTGAAATTATTGTGCATTTTGACCATCAAAAGTGGTTTTCTGTGGTGATTCTGTCAATTGTTGTGTGTATTGTTTATGCCTTACCATGCATTCCTAGTTTGGGAGTATCTGCTGATTGTTTGATCTCATTGCTTAATCATGTACATGGAAATGCAGCTTATAACTGAACAGACTAACCAATGTATGTGCGTAGAATTTGGTGTGGCAGTGGGTGTTAGAATATGTTCTTAATATTAAGTTGTGAAGCTTTGTAATAATGACTACGTTTTCTCAATTTTGCTGTTCAAAATGTGAATGTCAAAATGTGTCCACTGTAAGGTTTCTAACTATTTTAGATTGTAAGCTCCTATGAGGGCTGTTCCAACCTAAAGGTTTTCATTTTTGTGTCATTCACCATTTTTTTTCTTTTCCCCAGACAAATGGTTTGAGAAGGGTTTCAAAAATCTTAAAGTATTTGAGTGGTATATATATGGGGGAGTGCCAAAGGATATATAGGATTTTGGGTAGAAGAACTATCTTAATAAGGTTTATGCGGCCCATTACCCCTAGTGATAAGCGAGACCATATTTGGACCTTATGTTTAATTAGCTGGAATAGGGGCTCTATATTTAGATTAATGTAGTCTGTCGGATTTTTAGTCAGTTGAATCCCCAGGTATTTTATTGTATCTGTTCTCTTAAGGGGGAGATTTGCTTGTTCTCTGTCCTGGGGGAAGCTGTCTAAGGATAGAATACATGATTTGTCCCAATTAATCCTAAGGCCTGAAAATACACCAAATTTTTCAATTGTGTGCAGGGCAGTTTGCAGAGAGGGACCAGAGTCAGCCAAATATAACAATGTATCGTCCGCATACATACTAATCTTTTCAGTAATCTGTCTCTTGGTAAGTCCCTGAGTCTTGTGGTTGGCTCTGATCGAAATCGCCAGGGGCTCGGCCACCAGTGCGTATAAAAGGGGGGAAACTGGGCACCCTTGTCTAGTACCTCGACTCAGCTCAAACTCCTCCGATACCCATCCATTAGCTATTACTCTCGCTGTTGGATCCTGATAGAGCAATTGCACCCATCGTATAAACCTGGGGCCAAAGCCAATGCCCTCAAGACAGCACCAAAGGTATCGCCATTCCACTGAGTCAAAGGCTTTAGCTGTGTCCAGTGCTATTACCACCCTGGTACCTATGTTGTCATGTGGAGCTTGTAAGTTCATGAAAAGTCTCCGCAGATTAAAGGACGTGTTGCGACCTGGCATGAAGCCGGCTTGGTCTGTGTGTATTAGGGACAAAATAACTTGATTTAGTCGTAGGGCCAAGACCTTTGCCAAAATGTTTATATCTACTTGCAATAATGAGATTGGGCGGTAGGATTCAGGCAGGGTGGGGTCCTTGCCCGGTTTAGGTATCAAGACTATGAGGGCCTCCCTCATGGATGGTGGGAGGCAATGAGTATCAAACAGGTGGTTGTATAATTGTAACAATTTAGGGGATAGATATTCGCTATATTGAGAATAAAATTCTATGGGGATGCCGTCCGAACCCGGTGACTTGGACCGAGCAAAACACGCAATAGCATCTGCGATTTCGTCAACAGTCAGAGGTGCCTCAAGCATATTAACCTGTGTAGTAGTCAATTGTGGCAGGGTGTTCCCCTCTAGGAACTGTGCTAGTGCGTCTCCCTCCCCCGAGGTCGTAGATTTATATAGATCCTGAAAGAATTCCCTGAACCTGTTGGTAACACTAGGTGGGTCAGTGGTCAGGGTGCCCCCTGTGTCGCGTAAGGAAATAACAACAGGGGGTTTATCTTCGTTGTGAGCCATGAACGCCAAAAGTTTACCCGCTCTTTCTCCTTGTTCAAACATTTTTTGTTTTAAGAAAAATATTTTCCTCCTAAATTTCTCGTAACATAATTGGTTTACTACCCTGGCTTGCAATTTAAGTAAACCCATTTGGGCAGGTGACGGGTCAGCTAGACACTGCCACTCCGTCTCCGCTAGTTTTTCTATAGCCTGTTCAAGTACCAGACTGGAGGAACGTTTCACTTTATTGATATGCGTGCTCAGAGTCATTTTGGCATGTAATTTAAAAGATTCCCATACTGCTGCTGGGGTTGCCATTTGTATATTTATCTTGAAGAATGTTTTCCACTCATTGAGTAGATCATCATTATCTGGAAGCAGAGAAAGCCAGAAGGGGTTTAACCTCCACTTTCTGGTTGGTTTATGCAAATTGAATCTCAGAGTGACCCAATATGGGCTGTGATCAGATAGTAATCTGGGCCCAAATGATGCTTCCTCCAGTCTGGTAGTCAATATTGGGATAACAGGATATAGTCAATGCGTGACATAGTATTGTGGGTAGCTGAGAAGCATGAGTATGCCTGTTGTGCATGCCTGTGCCTCCAGGAGTCAACCAAGTTAAATGAGAAGAGTCTAGCAAATCTGGTAGGGTGTGGGCCGTCTGTAGTTGTGAGGATATCCTGCGGTCTATCAAGATAGGTGTCCAATGTAGCATTAAAGTCCCCCAACCATATGATTTGACCAACATTATGGTTACACATGAACTCAAATCCTGCTCTGAGCACTGTAGTGTTGAAGGGGGGAGGTATATAAACTGCCATTATCAAAAATGGTTCCCCGTATATTTCTGCATGTAAAAAGATAAATTGACCCATGGGGTCCGAGACTACTTCGTGAAGTATAAAGTGCAGCATCTTGGCTACAAGTATAGAAACCCCTCTAGCATGAGTTGTAAAGGTCGAGTGATATGTCCACCCCACCCAAGAGCGGTTCAGAGCCTTATGAAGGTTACCCTCTAAGTGTGTTTCAACAAGTATAATAACATCAGCATGTTGTTTCTGCAGAAATGACAAGACCGATGACCTCTTGATCCTGTCCCCCAGCCCCCTGACGTTCCACGTTAGGAATTTCACGTACATATTAGTATTTGTATGGGTAGAAGTTTTCCAACTCCATCATGCGTAAGCAGACAGAGGGGTCTCCAAATTGAGCGCTGAGGGGCAGGACCATCGAGGCCATCCCCGCAAAATGCAGTTTTTGCAGTTGTGTTGTACCTGTGTTCAAGTCCATTCATTGAATCATTAAGAGTTACAGTACCATGTGCCATACAATAAGCAATTGTTTTCCCCTCCCCCCACCCTGCTCCACACCAACCCCAACTAGTGCGAGCTTTAACCCTTAACATAATATAGGAATCCAAAAGGGACTACCTGAATATTGTGCCACCGTCCATAAATTCAAACCAAACAAACAAAATTGTGGGACACCCCACGTAAGTCGGACGTTTCAAATGGGCACACCACGAGATAGCAGAGATTGATTTTGTTAAAAACGATTATATTTTATTTGTACATAAGAAAATACATATCCAACACAATATATATACATAAAGAAAAAGTGAAAAGTAAACGAAAAAAGAAGCAAAAGGCGGGGGGTCCCCGAAGTGTCACGTGGTGCGGACCTCACGTAGGGTCGCCTCCAGTGATACCTTGAGGAGCCCCAACCAAAGCACACTATACAAATATATAAAATACTTGAGCCATAGTATGTTATACACAAAGAGTCAACGCGTTTCGCTATGAGCTTCCTCAGGACTCCAAAAATATGGCTGTCAGTTGCAGAGACAACTAGTCAAAAAGAAATAATATAGTTAACATAACTCAAAAACAGTAAAAATAGGTACAATATATGTAGTGAAAATTCATTTTAACAGTTTAGTAGTTCTTATATCATTTATAATACGTGTACAGTATATAGGCGCTTACATATAACTCCACATGGCTCAGGACGGCAATCAGGGCGACGAGCATAGGGGTTTATCAAGATCCAGACTTGAAGGTGTTATGTGATGTATATAACATGGAT
>BLSH010285864.1:423477-433937 GCA_018402905.1 Glandirana rugosa | reverse complement strand
TGTTTGTGTGGCTGCAGTAAGTTATTTCACAAATGTTATTGTCTGTTTACTGTTTTTTTGGTGTGTTCAACACATATGCAGTGGTGCATGTAGCCACTTTGCATCTCATGCACCATTGAATAGGGCCTCTGCAGTAGTTTCATTTGTACAAGCCTATTAATATTGAAGTTGTGTCTTGAAACATCAGAGGTTTCAATTCTATGTTTAAATAAGACTTTTGCTGTCCCAGTACTTTGCCTCTCCTGAAGGATGCCATGTATATCTCTGGAAGTCTTTCAATCCACAGCCCATTAAAGTTGACCCTCGTCTTAGATTTGCCTTCTGATAAAAGGGGTTGAAGGCTTTGGATGCCTTCTATAAGAGGTATATCTTTCCATTGTCAAGTCAGCTAGGTCCAATCATAAAACAGCATCTAAATCCCTTAAGGAGCTTGGAAACTTAATTTTCACAGGCATTTTCTGACTCCCCCACAGATATAGCTCATACTAATTTTTTGATGACCCATCTTGGTCTGCAGCTGCACCTAACAGAACTCATTCATTCAGTTCAATACACAGGCTGAAGGCCTATATGAGAAGAGTACAAGACTGAGAAGCTTCTCACACATCTAGTTGCACACTCTTGGGTACAAACAGCAATCCCTTGCATTAAATGTACTAATGAGATGCTAACAAGTGACTCTCCCTATCCCTACTAGCACTACCTAGAGTGGAGAGGGAAGTGGTGAAGGTGATATTTCAGGATTATCTATTGAAGTAAAGCAGGTCATTCTCTCACTTCTAAACAACAAACACCAGGCCCTGATGGCTTATCAACCATATTTTATAATACTTGGCTTACTCCTAGACTTACACAACCTTTTAAGCAATGCCACACAGAAGGGACATTCCTACCTTCTATGTATAATGCTCATGTACAGTAGTTCTCATACCGGAGTCAGAAAAGGACCCCTCCTTTGTTCCTCCTATAAGCCCATCTTCCTACTGAATAATGACCTAAAAATACTGACAAAAAAAATTAGTATCCAGAGTGGCCCATGTCATAGACTCTATCATTGAGGTTGACCAGATGGGAGTTCAGGGTTGGGAGGTCCACAGATATGACAAGATACCTTTAACCTTGGTTGCTTTGGACATAGTAAATGCATTTGACTGGGGCTTTATGCATACATTCATGAACAAGTTTGGTTTCGTAGCACATTTTCTTTGGTGGATCTACCTCCTCTATAGAACCCTTCAGGCCTCAGTCAAGATAAATGATCAAATCTCATGCACATTCTCTATTTCCAGGCACACAAGGTAGGGGTGTCTCTCTCCCCAGCCCTATTTATAAGTGAATATATTGCCGGTGCCCTTCGAACCTCACCACATATCCTGGGCCTGAGGGTGGGAAACATATACAAACATCAGACATACTGGGGCGGTCTGCCACACAAATATGCACATAACAATTAGTTTGTGCACCGAGTGCCTAGCGGCCTATTTAACTGATGATGTTCAGCTTGTACCCTTGTTCCTGAAACCTGATCCACTGTATTTGCCTACCCATGTAAGACCTGGCTACTCCTTGGATATCGCCACCTGGTTCCACTTGAGCTTACATTGATTACTGGACTCTCCTTTGGCTGCTGATTCTGTACTGCTTTTTATCCGGATGTTACTGACCTTGGCTTGCTTCCTGGACTAACTCTCCCTGCTAATTTGGTCCCATGCTGCCAGGCTGTTGCTGACTTCTGCCTGCTTTCTGGCTTCTGCTACTTCCTCCTGCTCTGATATTAAGCTGCTTCTGCATCCTATCCTGAAAACTTTCTTCCAGTTCCACCCACTTACAGTGCAGACACCATTGGTCCATGTTCTGGCACTCATGCCAGTTTGTGCCTTCACAATCGCTGTCTCCACCTTCAGGGGTGTTGGGAAGGAGTTGCAAGAGAGGCCCCCACAAAGTTCTAGTCTCCACCAGGTACATGATAGCACATTTTTGCCTGCATGCATTGATTCCTGTTCTGACCTCCACCTCCCGAAACTCCTCCTCTCAGCACCTCTGCAGTTCAGAAAGCAGGCCTTGTGAATTCTGTGACACAGCAGTGCCTATTAACAGGGCATAGTTAATACGCATCTCAGAATTCAAAGAAGTAAATGTGTAGGGATTTTCACAAGGTAAAATTGCAAACCTCAAGATTATTCAGAGTATTAGGAGTTTGCCAGAAATAATTGAAATACAATTTGGAAATTAATATATGATTTTACATTTTGACCATAGATACGCTTTAATGCATGGTGGAACATTCCAATCTCTCTAATTGGTAATGTGAATCTTATTAAAATGAAAATGCTCTCAGTTTTCCTATATGCTCTGAGACATGCCCCTCTATAGATCACTAAAACGTATTTTGCACAACTATATTTTATCCTTCCCAATATTTTTTATTGGGAAACGCAACCCCAAGACTCAAACTGAAGACATTACGATGGCCCCATTTGGCTAACCGCCTGCACTACCCCATGTTTTTCAAATAGCATTTTTCTGGACAACTGATACATGAACTCTATATGGCTCTACTTCCTTAATGCCTCAGTAAAATATATAATTAAGTCATGGCATACAGCAAGAACATCTGTTTTTTGTACACAGACACCTTGGTCCCTTTACAATCTATTATAGAGGAACCCGTGGATCCCTCACTCACCAGACTCCCGCACAATGGTACTGATGGATTTACTGATAGATTCATCCTTACAGAAACCACTTTCTTCCATTTGTCACATGATCCAGTCCACCTTCACTGTTAGCCAACCTGCCTGCGAGAGACATTGGATTGCTGACATCCCAGCTTTGGATGTGGAGGATTAGGAAGACAGTTGGAGCTATCTCTGCCAGAGATTACTGCAGCTGGAGGCTTGGCTCGAGCAACCAGCCATTTACTTTGGCTATTCATCAAACTTTATTTATACACCTTATCTTCTGAACATGGCCAAGGAGGTGTTCTGAAGTGCACCGAAGGGACTGAGGAGGCTGATAACATTTTCTAATATTTTAGTTCAGTGCACAGGAAGTTACAAGGACGCAGGATTTTTTGACAGGATCAAAAGGTATTTTTCTGTACATGCAGAAAAAGTACTTAGCCTGAAACAAGAAAAAGATCATTACCACTACATCTAAGGACTAGTAAGTTGAAATATATTGTGTCATGCCTTGGGATCGATCCTGGGACCTGTGTCCTTGTGGTCAGTTCCTTACGGCCTTAGCCATGGAATATCTACTATCTTTGTGGAAGTCCTGGGTATCTACAGCTTTCTGATTGTGACTCTGGCTCCACCCTGTGGCCAGCTGTAGGCAGTCACCTCAATTAGTTCCCTATAAAACTGCTTGTTCCCATCTACGCCTTTGGATTAAGCTATTGTACTACCTTGCCAGATTGTTGCCGAACCTTGCCTGTCCCTGACGTTGTCTCTGGTATACCCCTTGGATCTCTGCCTGGATTTGCTACTAACCGTGAGTCTTTTATTTATTTGTTGTTCCTTGATTGGGATTGTTTGCACCTACCATAGAGGTCCCAGAATTCTGGCTGCAGGACCACAACCGTCCTCCACCTGATACCAGGATAACAAGACTACTGGTCAGGAAACCGTAGTGAAGGTCGGGGTTCATGGCAGACCCAACATATTGCATTTGTGTCATTGAACTTAGATATACTTTAAAGTGGATTCTTATGCAGAGTTTCACAGAAGCTATCTACCAATTTTTAGAGAAATGAAAATATTAATATTTAGGTCTAATTATTGTTTTGACAAGTGTTTTCTTACTGAAAGTATTCTCTGGTTATGCATTTTCATGATATCTGTTTGAATTGTGAGGGTTTGTTATAGGTTAATGTTATGTCTAAGCTTAGATAAAGTGCACGGTATGGGCAATTCTGCTCAACCTACAGCTCCTTGTGCCTCCCTTTTCCAACTGGGACAATCAGATTCAGACAGGAAATGATTATGATTTTGTTCACATATTGTAGAGTTGCTTATTTAATGTATTTACACTTATTTTATAGAAAAGGTGCAAGAGGAAATCCGGGCACATATTAAACAAGGTCAGATGTCTACAATAGACGATCGTAGGAATATGCTTTATACTGAAGCAATGGTGCATGAAATTCAGAGATTTTTAATATTATTCCTCTGAATGTGTTACACACAACATCAAATGATGTGTATTTTTGGGGTTACTGCATCCCAAAGGTAAGTTTTAGAATTCCTTCCCATTTATCAATAGAGACCTATTGGAAAATGTTACTTTAACCTGTTGACGCTGACTGCACACATTTATATGTGGCCCCTCAGCGGGTGGGCCTTAATGTGGAGCAGCTGCATACAGTGCCTTGAAAAAGTATTCATACCCCTTTAAATGTTCCACATTTTGTCATGTTACAACCAAAAAACGTAATGTATTTTATTGGGATTTTATGTGATAGACCAACACAATGTAGCACACAATTGTGAAGTGGAAGGAAAATGATAAATGGTTTTCAAAATTTTTTATAATATGAATATGTGAAAAGTGTGGCGTACATTTGTATTCAGCCCTCCTAAGCCAATAGTTTGTAGAACCGCCTTTCACTGCAATTGCAGCTGCAGGTCTTTTTGGGGATGTCTCTACCAGCTTTGCACATCTAGAGAGTGAATGTTTTGCCCATTCTTCTTTGCAAAATAGCTCAAGCTCTGTCAGATTGGATGGAGAGCATCTGTGAACAGCAATTTTCAAGTCTTGCCACAGATTCTCAATTGGATTTAGGTCTGGACTTTGACTGGGTCATTCTAACACATGAATATGCTTTGATCTAAACCATTCCATTGTAGCTCTGGCTGTATGTTTAGGGTCATTGTCCTGCTGGAAGGTAAACCTTCACCCCAATCTCAAATCTTTTGCAGACTAACAGGTTTTCTTCTAAGATTGAGCTGTATGGGGCCCCATCCATCTTCCCATCAACTCTGACCAGTTTTTCTGTTTCTGCTGAAGAAAAGCATCCCCATAACATGATGCTGTACCCACCATGTTTCCCGGTGGGGACGGTGTGCTCAGGGTGATGTGCAGTGTTAGTTTTGTGTCACGCAGCATTTTGCTTTTAGGCCAAAAAGTTACATTTTGGTCTCATCTGACCAAAGCACCTTCTTCCACATGTTTACTGTGTTCCCCACATGGCTTCTCGCAAACTGCAAATGTGCCTTCTAATGGCTTTTTTTCAACAATGGCTTTCTTCTTGCTACTCTTCCATAAAGGTCAGATTTGCAATTGGCCTCTTGGCTGCTTCTCTGATTAATTCTCTCCTTGTCTGGCCTGTCAGTTTAGGTGGACGGCCATGTCTTGGTAGGTTTGCAGTTTTGCCATACTCTTTCCATTTTCAGATTATGGATTGAAAGGTGCTCTGTGAAATGTTCACAGCTTGGGATTTTTTTTTATAACCTAACCCTGCTTTAAACTTCAACTTTATCTCTGACCTGTGTTCCATGGCCTTCATGATGTTGTTTGTTCACTAATGTTCTCTAACAAACCTCTGAGGGCTTCACAGAACAGCTGTATTTATACTGAGATTAAATTACACACAGGTGGACTCTATTTACTAATTAGGTGACTTCTGAAGGCAATTGGTTCCACTACATTTTTCACATATTTAAAAAAAAAATTTGAAAACCATTGATCATTTTCCTTCCACTTCACAATTATGTGCCATTTTGTGTTGGTCTATCACATACAATTCCAATAAAATACATTTACGTTTTAGGTTGTAACATGGGAAAATGTGGAAAATTTCAAGGGGTATGAATACTTTTTCAAGGCACTGTAAATGTGGTCATGTTAAAACAACTTACCGTGCTAAGAGCGCACTCCCAGCATGGTAGCCGGCGTGTACCGGAAAGCACCTGATGCATACTAGCGATCGGGATCTTTACGATCATGTGACCGCTGTGACAGCCAATCACAGAAGTCACATTATCAGAAACCCCACCCTGCCTCCCGGCATTTGAAACCCCTTAAAGGGCTGGGAGGCACCAGCGCCAAAGGGTTAAACCACTAAAACTATATTTTACGTCTCATTCAAAAAATTTGCACACCATGGTGTGGATACTGCTTTGTCTCACAGAGTTCTCTTTGGCTAATGCTGCAGACAAGGCTTTAAAAGATCATGTGACTAGACTCCCTTAGCTCACATCTATTAAAGCCTAAGTTCATATTTTATATAAAACAGCCTATGCATTCAAAAAGCCTCAGTAGATGTTAAAAACTGTGCAGCTTTGAAAACGTTAGTTCATTTTATCGTCATACCTGCAGGCCATTTTGGACCCCTTAAAACTTGCCCAAAAAACGTTTGGGTAGCAATCCCTACACCCTGCCTTGTTGTCAGGACCTGAAAACTATTGGGCACTCACTACTAGCATTACAGGAGTGAAAACCAATGGGTTTCACCACATAGCAACAAGGCACGTCGTGGGGATTTCTAACTGGGAGATTTTTTTATCCAGGCTTCAGGAAGACCCAAATGGGCTACAGGTACGACAATAAAATTATGAACAGTGTAGTTTTTTTAATATTTACTGGTGCCCCTTGACTGCATAGGTTTTTTCCTGGAAAAGGTGAACGTATCCTTTAAATGCTGCAATTCATTTGGAGTTCCAAATCTGTGTTTTATAACTATCCTGACAATAATGAGATCCGATTAACCCAATGCTGAGCAAAGAGATGGGGATCCATACTGAACCTTTATTTTTCTGATGTTTTTCTAATAAATCTTCTGACTGAATGACAGAAGAGTTGCTTTGTAAAAGACCTGGGAGAACTTTGGGCTCCCCAAGGAGAGCAGTAATGCAAGCAGTGGATGTGGCTGAATTGTGTTATCAGTGTGAGGGGATTAACCTCCCTGGCAGAGGCGTAGCTTGAAGCTTGTGGGCCTCGTTGCAAAAGTTGACCTGGGCCCCCCCACCATCCAAAAACAGTCACTTTCACCACGTGCCAAAATACTCCAAGTGGCTAAAGAGTTATTTTAGATCTTTATTTACATGTTGAGAGGATAATGCAAAAGATTTTGGGGAAACTGTTCACATTTTGACACACCTTTCCAATTCTTTTGAACCCTGGAGCAGGGGTTGGCAAGGTGGAGATTCACCCGAACAACATGAAAAAGATCAAAGATCACCAGTGTTGGGCACCCCCTTTTTTTGTAAGAAATGAACCGGCAAGGTCTAACTAAATAATAAGGAAACTTAAGAGAAATATAACAAATGTCACTGTAAAAACATTAACTTAGCCTACCTTAGCAGTGGACAGTGTCAGTAGGGCAGTGGACGGTGTCAGGCAGTAGCGCAGTGGATGGTGTCAGGCAGTGGACGGTGTCAGACAGTAGGGCAGTGGTGGTGTAAGGCAGTTGGGCAATAGACTGTGTCAGGCAATAGAGTAGTGGACGGTGTAAGGCAGTTGGGCCATGGATGGTGTCAGGCAGTAGGTCAATGGATGGTGTCAGGCAGTAGGGCCGTGGATGGTGTCAGGCAATAGGGCCGTGGATGGTGTCAGGCAGTAGGGGCGTGGACTGTGTCATTGCTTTTTTTTATTTGTTCATTTTTCATAATTTTTACCATTATAGCCTCAGCTGCACTAATGAATGAACAGGAATAGCTCTGCACTGTCTTCCTGTTCATTCATAAACCAAAGCATAGTAAACACAGTTTACTATGCTTTGGTTTATGAAGCAGCAGAAATAAGAGTAACCCAGACAGGAGGGACGACATATAGAGGAACCGATTCACTCCATTTTCCTCTGGCTGTCATTGAATACTGGTGGGAAGGAGAGAAGCCAGCATTCAGTGGCAGCAGGAGGAAAATGGAGGGGATCGTTTCCTCTATATGCAGCCCCACCTCATCTACTGTCCAGGTGTGGCAGGGAGGCCACGCAGGTGAGCCCATCATTGTTGGGGTCCCTTCGAGTCACTCAGGTGTCCCCTGCTGCCTGCACACTACAAATCCCAGCATGTCCAGGACTCACCCCTCCCCTATGCTGGCTCCTGTCATTCCCCCACACATGGGATATCCCCAGTACAAGGGGAGTCTGGAGAAGTCTTAGTCCCCCTCAATGTGTTGAAGTCCCCCAGCCCTGTGTGCTGAACTGTAGAATGTTCTCACATCCCCTCCTCCTCCCCCCATGCTCCACTCTCACCTTGTCCAACTTGATGAACTTGCTGCTCTGCTGTCGCATCTCTGGAACGGCTCCAGTTGGATAGGCCTCTGGCGGGCCCCCACTATGACTGGGAACAGGTAGTAGGCAATAACAGAAGAGGGAGGTGAGGAGAGACCAGAATGGACTGCTTTGGATGGAGAGTTGAGGGGAGGAGAACAGGAAGGAGGGGGGGCAGCTCACAGAGGGTCAGAGACAGAAATAACATGGAGCTGGGGAGCAGTAGTGAGAAGTCGGGTCTGCTCACTAGAGAGGTGGAAAGTTCCTGATCCCACAGTTCTCCCCCTCAGCACATGACCCGTTCCTCCACTCAGAGGCTCCGTCCCACCTCCTCCAATCAGTGGGCCCATCACGCCTCCTTCACTGAGTGGCTCCGTCCTGCCTCTTCCACTCAGTTGGCCCGTCATGCCTCCTTCACTGAGCGGCTCCGTCCAGCCTCCTCCACTCAGCGGGCCCATCACGCTTCCTTCACTGAGCGGCTGCATCCAATCACCTCCACTCAGCGGCTCTGTCCAGCCTCCCCCACTCAGTGGCAGTAACACTTGGCACTTATGGGAAGGGGGGGCAGAGGAGAGTCTGCGTCTGCCCATCACGCACCGGCCTTTCAGGTGATCCCGATGTCTAAACAGGCACAGTGACATAAAATGCATGAGAGGGAGGCCGGACGGGCCCTCCTGGAGTAGGGGCGGGGTCTCGATTATAACCCCTGAGATCCCTTATGCTACGCCCATGCTCCCTGGTGGTCTGATTATGTCAGTATTTTTGAATGTCAAAGCGGTACTTTGTTTTGCATGGAAATTTGTTGTTTTATATTGCAGGCCTGTAATTCTTAGAAATAAACTCATTTAAATCTGTCCAAACAAGTGTCTAGTAGACATCCCTGGGTATGATAAAGTTTGAAACACAAAATCATAATATAATAAATAATTATAAAATATAATAATAATACATTTCATTCAATAATGTAATCAAACCAAAAACACTGAAATTTGTCCAAACAAATTTTATGCACTATTACTATTCACTGTAATACTAGACACTGCATATTGGTTTAGTAAACATTCCGGGTATGAAAAATTTTGAAACATGGGAATGCACAAAGTCAGACGCCACAAACATGACAGTGAAACCTGGTTTCCTTTCTGATTTTCTTTCCACTGTCATCTCACCTCGAGCAACAAACTACGCACATCCTTGTAGGTGCTGACTTTTTCTCGGTTGGTGGTAAGTAGTCCATGAAGTGATGACCAGTCAGGCATTCCAGGTTGACAATGCCAACAGCACAACATCCAGCTCTATTCACAAACATTGATCGTGTTTGGTGGTTCACAAAGATACGTTTGGCAACTTTCCAAATTAAGCCAGAATGAATCACAGGCGTGTCACCTTTTTTTTTAGCAGAATGTAGGCATTCCACAAGCATTGCTCAAGAAGATGCCTGGAGATCTTCCTATGGCACTTCTTATGCTGTTTCCTCATTGCTGGGTAGAATGCCATTGCTTGGTCGGCTCCGTCGACACCTCCCATGATGTTGTTGTAGTCTATCACTACTTGTGGCTTCATGATTTATTTCCCACCTTTTGTGTGTACCATAACAGTGGAGGTATTATGGACTGTACTCATTAGGCATAAATCTTTCTTGTCACGCCATCGCAGTGCCATCGTTTTGCCTTTCTGCCAGGCAACCATTTTCCAGTCTTCAGGTTCTTATTGCCAAACATTGGCGGCATGTCGTGCTGGTTAGCCCTAATGGTTCCATAGGCATCTGTTTTGTTTTGCAGAAGAAACTCATAAAGTCAGGAGACGTATAAAAGTTGTCGGTTGTTACGCAATAACCGTGATTTAGCAATCGCTCAATGAGGGAAAAAACTGAAGATGTTGTCATTCCATAGTTGCTGTATTTTGGATTGAATTTTGTTCCTTTTCCAGTGTATATGACTGAATTCCAAATGTAGCCAGTTGACAATTTGTATAGCATGTAGGATTTTACGCCAAATCGTGCTCTTTGATGCAATGTATTGTGCCCAGCTGAGCCTTCCCTTGTAAGCCATTAAACTTTCATCTATGCTGATATCTCTTTCTGGCACATAGCTCCGTTGGAAATTCTTTAGAATCATTTTAGATACTTCCCAAATTTTCTTTTGTTTTGGTGCAGGATGAGTATGTTCATCAAATTCTTCTTAAACTACTTGTATGAGTAGGACGTGGTTTTGTTTTCTTTTAAACCCTTCATAGATTTTACTAAGAT
>BLSH010285864.1:209703-227959 GCA_018402905.1 Glandirana rugosa | reverse complement strand
ACGCCATGACACTACCACCACCACGCTTCACTGATGAGGTGGTATGCTTTGGATCATGAGCAGTTTCTTTCCTTCTCCATACTCTTCTCTTCCCATCACTCTGGTACAAGTTGATCTTGGTCTCATCTGTCCATAGGATGTTGTTCCAGAACTGCGAAGGCTTTTTTAGATGTTGTTTGGCAAACTCTAATCTGGCTTTCCTGTTTTTGAGGCTCACCAATGGTTTACATCTTGTGGTGAACCCTCTGTATTCACTCTGGTGAAGTCTTCTCTTGATTGTTGACTTTGACACACATACACCTACCTCCTGGAGAGTGTTCTTTATCTGGCCAACTATTGTGAATGGTGTTTTCTTCACCAGGGAAAGAATTCTTCGGTCATCCACCACAGTTGTTTTCCGTGGTCTTCCGGGACTCTTGGTGTTGCTGAGCTCACCGGTGCATTCTTTCTTTTTAAGGATGTTCCAAACAGTTGATTTGGCCACACCTAATGTTTTTGCTATCTCTCTGATGGGTTTGTTTTGTTTTTTCAGCCTAATGATGACTTGCTTCACTGATAGTTTCAGCTCTTTGGATCTCATATTGAGAGTTGACAGCAACAGATTCCAAATGCAAATAGCACACTTAAAATGAACTCTGGACCTTTTATCTGCTCCTTGTAAATGCGATAATGAGGGAATAACACACACCTGGCAATGGAACAGCTGAGCAGCCAATTGTCCCATTACTTTTGGTCCCTTAAAGAGTGGGAGGCACATATACAAACTGTTGTAATTCCTACAACGTTCACCTGATTTGGATGTAAATCAAATTAAAGCTGAAAGTCTGCAGTTAAAGCACATCTTGTTTGTTTCATTTCAAATCCATTGTGGTGGTGTATAGAGCCAAAAAGATTAGAATTGTGTCGATGTCCCAATATTTATGGACCTGACTGTATATGAGTCAGCTTTCCAGGAGGGCATATGATTGCTCTGGAGAGGAGGCACCACCGGTTCAGGGAAGGAGAGTATCTAGAGCCTCATGTGCGGATTGCTGCAGCCCAAGCAGCAGCTTCTCTGGGCGAGGTGAAAAATTGCACACGGTCGCCATCTTGCACCTTTAACTTAGCAGGGAACAGCATGCTATATTTAACCCCTTTCTTTCTCAGCATGGCTCTAAAATGATCGAAGGATTTACGTAGCCTTTGTGTTTCAACTGAATAATTCAGAAAGATCAGCAGTTTAACATTTTCAAAATTCACTTCCCCCTGCAGTAAAATTTTAAAGATGAACGTGTGTGGTGGGGCCCTTGCAGGCCTCTAGTAGCCGGCATGAGGTGGGCCCTTTCAATTGAAAAATGTGGGGAGAAATTTGGCCCTTGGGAGCAAGGATGGAAGTAGTTGTTCCATAAAGGCCACCGGATCGTTCCCCTGGGCACCTTCAGGGAGACCCAGGATCCGCAGATTGTTATGGCGGTTGCAATTTTCTGCATCTTCTGCTCTGGCCTCCAGGTGCTTGACTTTTAGCTTTAGGGTATGCAAGTCAACCTGGTGGTCCCTTTGAGTGTCCTCAGTCCCAGACACCTACCGCTCCACCTCCATCACCCTTTCCCAGAATTTATCCATTTCACGGCGGATAAGGGCCATTTCAGTCTGCACATGTTCAATTTTTGCAGTCAGGGTAGTTTGGCAGGTGGTTATTGCCGCCATTAAAGCATCAAAGGCAGATGAGCCTGCATATATAGCACAATCAGCTAGGGGGTCTGTCTGTGTCTCTGTGCTGCAGCCGCGTGTGTAGTACGCCCTGGTGCGGGCTGGGTACTTAGTGTTCAACACGTTCTTCTTCTGGGTCATCCGTTTGCCCTTGGTCATCGACCAGTACAGCATGAGGTGATCAATGGGCAGTTAAGAGTGTGTTTTTCGGTCTGTCCACACTAGGATAGAAGAAGGGTTACAAGACGGAATTGGGAGCTCCTCTAGAACACGTCTGCTCCCAGCGCCATCTTGGACACCCCCCCACTTTAATAGTTTTGTGTGATTTCCAGATTTACTCCTACATGTCTCCATGCTAGCTGCATTCTAAGGAATGAGCTTTATGCACTGAATAACTTCTACACCAAGCATATTCCTTGCTAGTTATTACCTGAAGAACTGCTCCACCAAGCACAAATCTTGTAAGTCATAAAGTAGCCATTTTTGCGAGTATCGGTATGCGTCGATACCGGAAAACGAAGTTGCTTGGGAGCGGACCGCCACCTCTTCCCCTCCGGCCAGGGCGGGGAGGAGGGGTGAGCATAAGGAGCAACTGCCCTGGGTGGGATCTTGTAAGGAGGGAGGAGGGGCGCTGGATTGCGAGCTGCACCATGCCCTTTACATACAGAAACTCTGCACCAAATTGTCTGGCTGTCACACAGCCCTGTGCCCTGAACTCTGCTACTGCTGCACACAGAGCTAAGGTTGTGCCTGTGCACACTGCGTACATCCTTTCTGCATCTGCTGCAGCCATACCAGGGTCCACACGGGAGAAGGACGCTCTCTCCCAGCTTTAGCTGTTGTCGCAGTCAGCCTAGCTGACTCAGGGCTCTCAGTCTGAGGAGCAGTAGAGGTGGGCAGAGCTGGCAAGAGAAAGTTCAGCATCACTGTGAAGCCCTGTAGTCTTCAGAGCTCTCTCCAGGCCATCAAAGTTCCAGATTCAAGCCATAGAAGCTGCTATTAAGGTGAAGTGCTGAAATATATGTGTACAACAAACTGGGTTAGTGTCAGATATAACAGACTGACTATGTTTACTCATTACTTTCTATTTATCTGTATTCAGCAAGTGACGAGACCACAGACCAGCACAACATCACTACTTCACAAGATCAGTAGAAATCTTTATTGGACATTTTGTTTTTTGTTCACTTGCACTTGTCTCCTGTACCATGCCTGCAGTCTCTGGCTGTCTCCTGTACCTTGCTTGCAGTCTCTGGCTGTCTCCTGTACTATGTCTACAGTCTGCAGGCTGTCTCCTGTACCATGTCTTCAGCCTGACGGTCTCCTGTACCATGCCTGCAGTCACCACTGGTACTTCTGCCTGTTGCCTCCTCCTTCCCTCCACCAGCTGTCCCCTCTTCCCCCAATAATCCTCCTAACCCTATCCTCTTCCCCCCCAGAAATCACAGCCTTTTCCACCCCAACCCTCCCACCCCACAATCCCTATTTCACCCCACCCTCAACTACCTTGCCCTCTACTCCCACCCTGCCGTCACCTAACTCCCTAATAAACATTGCGCCCCCCCCCCCCCACCTCTCAAACCACCCCTATTCCTAGGCGATAAGTATCGGTAATTGGTATCGGCTAGTACCTGCCAAAGGGTATCGGTACTCGGTGTTAAAAAAAGTGGTATCGGTGCATCCCTATCATAAAACTAAGGATGTAAATGAACACAAGAGCATGTCTAATAAAAATTTTATTTATTGGCACTAAAGCTTGAAGTATATTAGATCATCTGATCAGACAGGTGACATTGCACACTACTATTGTCCATCACCTTTAAAAGAAACCTTCTGAAAATAAAATCCAAGAACAATACGATAACCTGGAGACGGAGGGCAGTATATTGTGAAACGTGGAATTTCAATCAGTACTCGATGCTTCTCATGGCTGCGATGGAGGAGGACAGTTTCCTGGGTAAGGCCTTTGCAGCTTGCCTAAAGTCTTCAGGCTTGGTTTTCATCAGTGTGACGATGCTCTGCAAAGTGCGGGTGGGGTGTAAACCCAGTGCGTCCATCACATTAATTAGATAATCTGCATAAAAAGTAATATGTTACATTGTTACATGTAAAATCCTTTTCTTGAAATTCATTAAGGAGCACAGGAAGTCATAAACCCATCAGTCATACAGCTGCCTACAGGAGGACTGGACCCTTGCAAACAAAGAAACTGTAGGCTAGCCAAGGAAAACCCCTCCTACTACTGAGCAGGCCTCAGTTTTGTAGCAAAGCAGTACTGTAAGCATGATTATAAACACACATAAGGGGTGGGACCTGTGTCCCTCAATAGATTCAAGAATGAAAATGTGATTTTCCTTTTCGTTTGTTGAGGGACACAGGAAGTCTTTAACCTTCAGGACATCCAGAAGCTGTCCTACTAACATTGGGCAATACAGCAAATGCCAATATGAATGTTTGAGTGGAAAAAAAATTAAAACTGGGTACTGCCTTGAGTTCAAAAAGAGTACCCTGAAAAACTTTACACCCAAAGCTGGCATTAAATGAGGCTAAAGCATTCACCAGAAAAACTGAACAGAGGACCAAGAAGCAGCCTTGTAAATCTTGGAAACAGCTGCATGATGCCTAAAAGCCCCAGAAGTACTTGCAGATTAGGTAGAGTGAGCCTTAATAGAGGGAACCTAATCTTTGAGAGAATAAACTTGAATGATGGTCTGTCTGTGCCACCTAAAAAGGGGTTCTGACCCCCTTCTGAGGTCCATCAGGAAAGAACAAAAAGGGAATCAGTGTGTCTGTGAAGGATTTGAACAACTCAAAATCAGACTCTCTGTAGCTGATGTTTCAAAAACCACTAAGGCAATGGGTAACACCAGATATAATGGCTGCTGAAGTGGGCTTATGAGTGTGTTTGTTGCCTCTGGGATCAGAGTCAGCAAAAACCTGTGTAATTTGGGTCATAGCGCCTTGCATGACCATGGTAAAAACCCAATCCAAAAGGGCAGAAGACCTAGCCACACTTAACAAAATCAAGGAGGATTCCGAGGATGGGAATGACTCTAGCAGAGTCCAATGCCTAAAATGTCACTTCCAGGCTATCCATGTAAAGTCCAGTCTGGCAGAGTTCTATTAAAATAAAGTCTAAAAGCTAGGTTAAGGATGATTGCACCAGAAAGCTGTAAATCAGAGGGAAGCATCTTGCAACAATTTAGAGAGTCTTGATTAAAGAAAAAAATACTAGTAAAATTATAGGTTAGTTTTTAGTAGAGCTGAAAAAAGAATTCCATCCTACTAGGTATACTAGCAAAAAACTGAGATATGCTGGTTGTAGGAGGAGTCCTCCTAGGCTGGACTACAGTTTTCCTGTTTGCCAGTGTCCAATCCTCTTGTGGGCAGCAGTAGAACTGAGGGTTTAGGACTTTCCTTGTCCCTTAACAGGTGAGAAGGAATATAATTTACCTTGCTGCACCCTCTAGTGACTAATAACTATGAACATATTCATTTTTTGTTCTAGATCCTAGCAGGCACCATAGCATGTCTAGTCTCTGCTTTTCTGTGCTTTCCTGACAATACCGCCTCCAAAAGACACAATACTTACAAATATGTCACATGCCACACCTAAGCCCCCCCACACCCCCACAACAATGAACAGAAAAACACCAGTGCTGTTATGTAAGGAAAGAGGGGAATGTTCATAGTCCTGTGCCAATTTCAACATTCTTAAAGCCTAAGCATTTTAAAGGAGTTGAAGAAGTGGATCAGGATAGTAGGAGGAACAAAGTAGCACCTAGTGACTTTTTGTGCCAGCTATGAACCTGCTGCATTATTACCTTGTACAAAGTTACTTTAATTAGCAATGTATAATAAGAACGATTATAAACCTAGGTTGAGTATGTTTACTTATATCTTTAATTGAATAGTGCAGCTAATAGTAACCTTGTCACATCTGGGGAATCCAGACATTTACACAAGTGGTGTTATTAGACGCTGAACTCCTTTCAAAGTCAGTTAGCATTTATTTTGTAGTGATATAAGTAAACCACTTCAGCCCCGGAAGGATTTCCCCCTTTAGGACCAGAGCACTTTTTGCAATTCAGCACTGCGTCACTTTAACTGACAATTGTGCGGTTGTGCTACATTGTACGTAAACAAAATTGGTGTCCTTTTTCCTCACAAATAGAGCTTTCTTTTGGTGGTACTTGATCACCTCTGCGTCACTTCTGATCACCGCTATAAACAAGCAAAAAGTGAAACATTTTCAAAAAACCCAATACATATCCAAAAAATATATACAAAAATACAAATTTATTCATCAGTTTTGGCCAATATATATACTTCCTCATATTTTTGGTAAAAAAAAAAAAAATTGCAATCGGCGTATATTGATTGGTTTGCAGAAAAGTTGCCACATTTACGAACAAGAATTAATTTATGTGGTTTTTATTTTTTACTAGTAATGGCGGCGATCTGCGATTTTTAGCGAGACTGCGACGTTATGGCAGACAGAGGACAGTATGATATACACAAGTCCCCTTTTCGATACAACCAGAATCATCCCCCCCCACACCATGGGTTTTTCCCATGACCAATTCTTCAGGCAAACAGGGCCCCGACACAAGAGAGGGGCCAGAGGGGGGAGGAAACATCAGAGAAGAAAAAAGAGTCAGAACTTAGACTCCAATACCGGTATTTTTAACCTGAGTCAAAAAGTTTTAACCCATGATGAAATGAATGTTTTAAATAAAGGTTTAAAATTTGTTTTACCAAAGAAACTGAACAAGTTTAACACTTTTATCGATCTACAAAAGTTTATTAGAAAAATTAACATCCAGAGGTATCTTATCACTAATCCGATCAGGCCTACCCTGAGAGATAGCACTGCGGTCTGCTCAGGATTAGCCAACCCTTCTCTGTTCAACCCTCCTGGCCAATTGGCCCCTTCGATTAACGTCTTTAAGGACCTGGTAGCACGATATTTGGACGAACTGGCAGTTAAACAATGCCATACCCCAGTCTCTATTAAGAAAGGCTTGGAAAGCCTATGTAATAACAAAGATTTGGTTATCAGGCCGGCAGACAAAGGGGGAGGCATTGTAATTATGGACAAAAGTTATTATGTTGCTGAGATGTACAATATCTTAAGCGATTCAGATACATACAAACAGCTACCTACAAATACCACCAATAAGTATAAGGGTGAATTAACCAAATTAATTAACAAGGGATTCAAAGACGGCATTATAAACAAGAAGGAAAAGCAATTTTTGGTTCCGGTATCCCCTAGAATTCCAGTTTTATATTTCTTGCCAAAGATTCATAAAGATGTGGCAAATCCACCAGGACGCCCTATTATTAGTGGCATAGATTCTATAACTTCTAGGACAGGTAAATACATTGATTTTTTCTTGCAGCCACATGTCACGAAGATGCCCTCCTATCTAAGGGACACTAAAGACACCATTCGCCGACTAGAAAACATTCAATTGATGAATGGAGATATTATAGCTACGGCTGATGTATCTTCATTGTATACCACATGATCTCGGATTGGAAGCAGTCAACCACTATCTATCTCTGGACACCTCCTTACCTAATTCGCAAAGGGAGTTTATACTGGCCTTGGTAGTGTTTGCCACGAAACATAATTATTTTTGGTTCGACAACCATTTTTACTCCCAGGGCAAAGGAGTTGCTATGGGGGCCAAATTTGCCCCTAGCTTGGCCAATTTATTTATATCCAAGTGGGAGGAGGATGTCGTCTATGCCCAGAATAGACCCGAACTGGTCTTTTGGGTAAGATACATAGACGACATCCCCCTCCTGTGGCTCCCTTGAAAATTTCTTCACTTTTTTGAACACCAATAATAGGGGGATCTTACTAACTGTTGAATGTAGCCAAACCAATATTCATTTCTTGGACTTAGATATCAACATAGAGAGGGGCCAATTAACCACTAAGACCTTTTTCAAGCCTACCAATAGGAATGGCTTTATTACCAAAGACAGTTGCCATTATAAACCTTGGTTAAAATCAGTTCCTAAGAGTCAATTTATCAGATTAAGGAGAAACTGCTCCAACAGAAGCCATTTCTTTGAACAAGCCCAAGTATTAAGATATAGAATTCTGGAAAAGGGTTATGAAGCCAACGAACTGGATCGTGAAATCAATGAGGTTGCTCGAATTGACAGATCCGAACTGTTGGCAGACAAACCCAAAACACAAAGACACAATGCCAAGTGGTCTTTCTTCACTGACTACTCTATACAGCATAGACAAATCAGAAATGTTATCCATAGACACTAGAATGTTTTGAGAAACGATCGGGTGCTAGGCCCATTATTGCCATCAAAGCCACAAATCATTTACAAGGGAGCTTCATCGTTCAGACACAAATTGGCCCCGAATGTTATAGACCCACCTAAGAAACTATCTTTTTTCCCCAAGACCTTAAAGGTTATTTTAAATGTCAAAAATGTTGGGTATGTAGTCTGAACAAGTGTCAGAACAGAAGAATCTCAGATTTCAGATCCACAGTCACTGGACGGAATTATGACAACGTTTTTCAGCACATGCAAAACCAAAAATGTTGTGTACATGCTAACATGTCCCTGTAATAAACAATATGTGGGAAGAACCACTAGAGCCTTTAACATCAGGGTAAATGAACACATCAGTAACATTATTAAGGGAAAAATGAATCATAGCGTACCAAAACATTATTTGAAATATCACAATCGTGACCCAAGTGGCACTCTTTTCCAGATCATTGACAGGTATGTACCACCCTGGAGGGGTGGGTGGACCAAGAGGGGAGTTTCTCAGTTAGAAACCTCTTGGATCTATCAACTTAAGTGTTTATATCCCCATGGAATGAATATTGAATGGGACATTAATGCTTTTATTAATAAGTCCTGAGATATTTTATCCATATTTTTTCTTTTTACATATTTTACATTTTTTATTATTATTTATGACACAGTGTTCACTTCATCTCTGGTTGTATCTATTTCTATTTTTATTGTTTATTCAACTTGAATTTTTTGTACAATGTAGGTCCATCCTGGTTAACCATCTGCCGTCTTTTTATAAAATCCTATATAAGATCATTGGCTTTATATATACAAATTTTTAGTATGCTCATTGCATATTTATTAACACATTTTTTTTATTTAATTACATATGTTTTTTTAAATTTTTTCCTTTTTCAAATTTTCCAATTTTTATACTTCACTTAAATTAATTTCACATTTTTACATGCTCGTTTGTTTTTCATTTCCTCTATCACGGAACCTGCATCATGGCGAGGTCCCTTTAATTACATCGTACACTTCATAGGTCTTATTTTTCACATATGTATGATTTTGTCTTTTTTCTGACGTCTGCTGACCCGGGCACCGGAAGTAAAACCCCCTCCCCCTTTTTTTCGTTTTTATTTAGGTTTATAGTTACCTAGTCATATTGTGTCACTATATTCACTTAATTTGAGATCAACCCTAAGAATTGGAACCATATTATAACACTGCCCATTTGCTCTTGTTTTTTCTCACACTTTTTCATTCGTCATATATCTTTACTTATTCCTTACTCATCAGCACCCATTTTCTTATTTGTCTACGTTTCCCTTCACAGGGGACGAACACTTAGGCATTTGCCATATCTCACACATTGTTTCCCTGCTGTTTCCTAGGGGACGTCATTATACCTCCTCTGGGTACAGTTTCCCTGCTCCCGCGATCACGTGACGTGATCACGTCATGACACTGGGAGTCACTATTTCCCATTCACTGGTGGATACACGGCTGACGACCGCGCCCCTTCTGAGGGCGGTATCATGTCGCCGTTCGTTTTATTAGGATATCACACTCGTGATCTTAATTTATATTCACATATCACCCATGGACAATTCACCCTCTATTGTACTTATTTACCTATATGGTTCCGCTTTTATAATTTATGACGGTTTTGCTGTGTTTACCCTCATATCATAACGAGGCCTGGATTATCACTTCCTGTTTATCACAGACACTATACAGAGGCGTGGAACGCACACCATAGACGCCATTTTGATGAACAGGCGGGACTTCCATTTTTTGGCTCCTCTGTGGGCGTTTTTTGCTGTAATACAGATGGTTATAAATATGAGCAGTGACAGGAGGGGGGTACACCCCAGATGACGACCGTTGGAGTCGAAACGCATTGGGTCTGGTTCCTCTTCTGTCACTGATATGTTTTTTATTTGAAGAGCTCTTTTTATGCGTTTTCTAGGAAGTGTTTTTAATCCTTTCATATAATAAACAGCCTAAACGTTATTACGCTATGGTGGGTCTTCTTCTTTTCCCACTTTATATGCGAGTTCCACAGTATGGCTTTGTAGCCCAACTTTCATTGGAGTGATCATTACCAGTTCCATGAGTGGTGGTATACGGATGGGTGAACCCACACAGGTGACATGTGGACCCGGCAGTGGACATGCGGTCTAAGGATATCTTCCGCTATATTCCTACCAGGTTCTGGTAAGCACATATGCCTTAAGCTTCTGGGGGAACTACATTGTATCATACATACAGTATTTCATCTAAAGAAATCACCCTTATATTCTTTTGGATGAACTCTCAATATCTTCTATTTGTCTCCTTTTAAATATCTTTACATTCATATATTGGACTATTGATTGATTTTATTTCTGGCGCTGCTACTTATTGCTATATGGTTTATACAAACTGATCTCTTTGTTGTGCGGGCTGCCAGGGGTCATTCCATTCTTTAAATCTTATATTTTACTTTTTTTGGGTGAGCGCGGGATACTTACCTATAATTGTGGCAGACATGTCGGACACTTTTTTGGGACCACTGACATTTATACAGCAATCAGTGCTATGAAAATGCACTGATTACTTTACAAATGTCACTGACAGGGAAGGGGTTAACACTGGGGGCGATCAAAGGGTTAACTGTGTTCCCTGGATAGTGTTTCTAACTGTGTGGGAGCTGGGCTGAGTGGGGGAGGAGAGTGATCGTCACTCCCATATACTGGGAGCATACGATCACACTCCTTCTCCCCTGTCAGAATGGAGATCCGTTTACCCACACGGATCCCCGTTCTGTCACTGCTGAGGAGCGACTCGCAGCCGCCATCAGGTGACGCCAGTTTGCGATATCGAGCCAAGTTGCTGCCGTCAAGCCATGGCGGGCGATCGGCAACTGGTTAAAAATGTATCTTGCAATTACTGGTGAAGTCATTATTTGATTTTTTTAATATAGCAAAACTATAATTAGGATCCTGCTGTTCCCCACATAAGTCAGTGTGTAATGTTTGTTGTGCAGACCTCTAATCTTAAAGGCCAAAACCATTATATTCAAGGCATGTTGCTAGTGCTCTGAACTAAATTGTCAAGCCATCAAATGGCTGGTGTCATAACTGATCACATGTGCAGCACCACGGCAACTGCAGATCAAGCAGGGGGTAAGGTGGCAGCTTCCTTGGCTGATAGGAGGGTTTGGTTCAGCTTTAAGGCCACTATTACTTTTTGCTATGGTTGAAATCGCAAATTAATGGCCTTTTCTAATCGGCCTTACTACCTACAATGCTCCTTCCTACTGACTGTACCGGATGCTCCCTGAAGAAAAGAACAGCTAAAGGCTTACAGAAATATGCAGAGACACTTTTATTGATCCACTGCGCCCAGTATGAGCTATCACCTATCTTAAAGAGTTTGATAACCCCCCCCCCCCAAAAAAAAAGGTCCATGTTCTGCAGCACAGTGCTTGTGCTGTGTAATTTGGTCCCCATATTACCTAAAAACCTGGCTGATCCTGCCTGGCTATATCCTTCCCCTGTCAAATGACCATGGTATATCATGGCTGCTTTGCCCTGACACAGTGGTCAGTTTACGTGCCTTAGTCATAAGCAGCTCTAATCTGTCCTCTGTGCTCTCTCTCCCTCCTCCCCTCCCTGCCTGTCTGCTCGTGTCAGTGCCCCCCTCCCCTCCTACTGCTCAAATAACGCTTCTTGTCCTATATACCGTATTTATCGGCATATAACGCAACTTAATTTTATGAGAGAAGTTTCAGGAAAAAAAAAAACTTACATTTTAAATAAAGAACTTTGAAGCAAAATAAGGGTCAGTGCCCAACATTGCAGTCTGCTCTGTGCCCATATGCAGCCTCGCGATTGCCAATCATTGCCGCCTGATCAGTGCCCATATGAAGCCTTTCCATTGCCAGTAATTGCAGCCTGATCTGTGCCCATCATTGCAGCCTCGCCATTGCCAATCACTGCAGCCTGATCTGTTCCCATATGCAGCACCAACATTGCAGCCTGATTTGTGCCCATCATTGCAGCCTGATCTGTGCCCCTATGCAGCCTTGCCATTGTCAGCCATTGCAGCCTGATCTGTGCATATCATTGCAGCCTCGCCATTGCCAATCATTGCAGCCTGATCTGTGCCCCTATGCAGCCTCGCCATTACCCATCATTGCAGCCTGATCTGTGCTGCATCACACAGAGTCAGGATCTCGTGTACTCTGTGCTCTCCGTCACAGACAGTCCTGCCTCCTTGGCCGGCTCTTATGATAGACAGATCACTGGTCCAATGCAGGGACATGTGACGTCTATTCTAGGAGCCGGCCAAAGAGGCAAGATGATCTGTGACAGAGAGCGCCGAGTACACAAGAGATCCCGACTGTGTGATGCAGCGGCGCTCACCCCTCCTACCCCTCCACGCAGACAGGTACAAAATCGGCGTATAACACGCACACGCGATTTGCTCCATATTATCAGGGGAAAAAAAGTGTGCGTTATATGCCGATAAATACGGCAATCTGATGGGGTTTACTTCCTCTATATTCCCCTGCAAAGTAAAAGCATAATGGGCTACCATGCATCGCATTACTGGCCGGAGTCGCGTGACGTCACTCCCGCACATGCGTGAGGGAGCCGCCAGTCACGGCACAAACGAAGTGAAGAAACGGCGCATCGGGCCGTTTCTTCACTGCGCATGTGCCGAATGACGTCGACAATGACAGTACACTGTATATTTCCTAATCCGTGCAGGTTTAGCAGATATGCAGGGAACCTACTGGTAAGCCTTATTATAGGCTAACCTGTAGGTTAAAGTGGTTGTCATGGGTTGATAACCACTTTAAGCAAAACACAATGGTGGTTACCACATTCCTATAGTATTGAGGAAAAAAGGCAAATACCCCCTATGTGGGACATTATATGTAACGACACCACTCAAATATATAAAAAGTCAAAATGTTATTCAATATTTTAAAAGGTTGTCACTCATGTGAGGGACCTGGGAGGACGGCACAAGGACAAGGCGAATCACAGAAGGCCCTGGAAGAAACTTCTTCCCAACAGGGAGGCGACTGGTGGTAGATCCCTCTGGTCCCTTATGTCTCGCCAGTGCTCTGTATGGCCTTGGGAGGCACTCTCATATCCCATAGTGGCCTGGAGAAGTCTCTTTATGTGGCCCCCTTGATTTGCTAGGACACTTACATGCTGACCCATTGGTACGCATGGACATAATCCCTGGGAACATCTCCATCTGGCCCAGGGCTGCTCTGCGCCATCCCCCTCCTTTTCCACCACACCACCACTGACAGTGACGTATATGTCTGCTTTATCTGTATCTGCAACTGTTTTGTTCATACATACGTGTGCACTGGACAAAAATTATTATTTTGATACCTTCCCATTGTAAAACCCAGCTGAAGGGCATTTGGACCCAAAATGTTGGGCACCGAATCATACCTTCGGACAACGGAAAATAAAAATTCTGTATATTTGCACACTTTTTTTGTATAATTATGTACTGTATGGTTGTACAATGATCCAGCAAACCTATTTCTTGCTATATGCAAATTTTATACATGTCCCTCACATGAGTGACAACCTTTTAAAATATTGAATACAATTTAGACTTTTTATAGATTTGAGTGGTGTTGTTACCATATAAAATCCCACATTTATTTGCTTTTTTTTCCTTTATTTCAACAAGACATACATACTCTAGGTCCAAGTGACAAGTTTTTTTTCCCTCATTCTATAACAGGACACACTGGGGGAGATTTACTAAAACTGGTGCACTCAGAATCTGGTGCAGCTGTGTATCAGCTTATAACTCCAGCTTGTTCAATTAAGCTTTGACAATAAAACCTAGAAGCTGATTGGGTATTGTGCATGGCTGCACCAGATTGTGTGTGCACCAATTCTACTAAATCTCTCCCACTGTGATAGAAATAACAACGATTGCCCCTTCTAGATTTTTACCCTTTATTTTTGTGCACTGTGAGGTTTCACTCTGGATGCAATTAAGAAATCATGTAGGAATTGCAACATTTGTTTTAAGAGAGAGCACTACAGGCAGTGTCATAATTTATTATCCTGGTTATTTAACCACTTCAGCCACGGAAGGATTTTACACTTTAGGACCAAAGCACTTTTTGCGATTTGGTACTGCGTCGCTTTAACTGACTATTGCGTGGTCGTGCGACATTGTACCCAAACGAAATTTGCGTTCTTTTTTCCCCACAAATAGAGCTTTCTTTTGGTGGTATTTGATACCCTCTGCGTCATTTCTGATCGCCGCTATAAATAAAAAAAGTGACAATTTTGCAAAAAAACAGTTTCTTACTTTTTGCTAAAATACAAATCCAAAAAAAAAAAAAATATAAAAAAACATTTTTTTTCATCGGTTTTGGCTGATTTATATTCTGCCTCATATTTTTGGTTAAAAAAAAAAAATCACAATCAGCGTTTATTGATTGGTTTGCGCAAAAGTTGCCGCGTTTATGGATGATGAGAATTCATTTCTGGGGCTTTTATTTTTTACTAGTAATAGAGGCGATCTGCGACTTTTATCGGTACTGCGATATTGCGGCGGACACGTCGGACCATTTTGACACTTTTTTGGGACCATTGGCATTTATGCAGCGATCAGTGCTATAAAAATGCACTGATTACTGTGCAAATGCCATTGGCAGTGAAGGGGTTAACCTGGAGGGGGCTCTCTAAGGGTTAACTGTTCTAACTGTATGGGGGCTGGGCTGGCAGGGGGAGGGGGGTGATCACGGCTTCCATATACAGGAAGCCTGATCACAACCCTTCCCTCTCTGTCAGAACGGAGATCCCTGTTTACATACATGGACCTCCGTTCTTTCACTGTAGGGGGGCATTACGGGTAGCCGGTGGCGATCAGGTCCGCCCTACCCGCTCCCTGACCCCCCGAAACACAGTGAGCGCGCAAACGCGCCTCCGGCGGCGCGCGCTCACAATGCTAGTTATCACAGCCACCATCCTGTGACGGCGGTTTGCGATAACGAACCACTTTGCCGCCATCACGTGGTTAAAGGATAAGTTTACCTTTTGTGAAAAGAAAAGAAAAAAAAAAAGTACAAAAATTTGATTTATTATTTTTTTTACACTGCAGCCTGTTAAGTATTGCATCTGCTATCAGTAGATCGTGGGTGCAATACCAGGCTCCTGCAGACTCAGCTGTCTGTCCATACCTCTCGTACAGGCAGACAGTTAATTACTGAAGTCCAGGAAGAATCAAACTATGAGAGCGCTCACCAGCACCTTCACAGTTCATTGAAAACTACAAGCTGTCTGCTGCCATGGAAGAGGGTACTTGTAGTTAATTCATTCACAGAGTTTCGTGAATGAATGACGCAGCTGCATCGGTGGAGCCCCAAACAGCCACGCTGTTTTCAAATTGTGACATCGGGTGCGAGAGGATCCCCCGTCTGCTATTACAATGATGGATCAAGAGGTGTGGGCAGGTGCATTATTGTAACATGGTACATGTTACACCCTAAATATGGGTATAACATGTTACAAAGGTGAACGTATCCTTTAATTTACTGTATTTTTATTAAATCAAGGTAAAGGTGGTGTTGCAGCTCACTTGGATGGAGTCTGCAAATCTAAATAGGAGTTTCCCTTTTGGATCTTTTCAAAATCATTCAATGGGAAATTCTGTACCAGAATGCAAGTCAGCATGTATAGCAACATAAGCTTCTGAATGTATTACAGTGTGACTATGACCCAACTGAAATGTATTTTATTATACCTATAAGAAAAAAGCATCATCCATTTTTTTAATTAGACTTCTTATCTTGACTAATCGTTTTATAAGGTATTCCAAGTTCTATCACTGTCCTTGTATCACACTCAGAAATATATTCTGAAAGTCATTATATTTTTCAACATTATTTTTTTACTATTTTTTAAGAGCCCTGTTGGGGGGCTTTGGTGAAATATCAAGAGTCTAAACAGACCCCTGATGTCTCACTTTTGAGACAGAGAAAGGGACTCAGGACAGAGATTCCCCAGTCTCTTTCTCAGCAGCCTCAGCTGCTGTACTGGACAGTGAACACATGGGAAGTGCTCTGTGCTGAGTGGCTTTCTGTTCACTCACAAACTAAAGCATAGTAAACATAGTTTACTGTGCTTCGACTAAGAATGAACGCAAGAGCGATCAGTACAGATCACTCACCGTGTTCATTCAGAAAAGGCAGTGGCCGGTAAATGATATGTTTAATGGTCCTTTCCCTTGCTCTCCATCCTGAAACTTCCCCCGTAGTAGCCAGCGGGAGAGGAGGGCAGCATTGCAGGGGGGAGACAGGAGGTGCTAGAAAGCAGGTGGAACTGGCTCGGGTGATTAGGGTGTGCCCAGGCACACCATGCGCATGTCTATGCTGAAAGTTAAAAATGCAATGTCATGGGAAAAGTTAAAAAAAAGCCTGAGCATACATATGCACTCAATCGAACGCTCAGACTTTTTGTTCTGTAACACAACATTATCATTAAAAGAGGAAATGCAATCTGCTCACATAATTTGTAATAAAAACATCTTTGTCATTCTGAAGCTTCCCTCTAACCACTTTGCATATTATTTTATATATACTGTGATTCTGTACTTGCCAAATATGCTGCAGAAATCAACCCTCCACTGAGCCTGGCTGCAATCATTTTAACTGTTGGCAGCTGAAGCTGCTGTCTGTTCACGTCCTGGATTTACACAGACACACAGAGGCACACCTCCAGCTCTGCAGCTCTCATTGGCCCTCTTATGACTCACATCCCCCCACCCTTCCTGGCAAACTCTCACAGAGTGAGAGAGAAAGCTGTGCATGATGTCAAACGCCAAGGCATTTTTCCAGCTAAGAAACAGGAAGTGGGCTGTATAAGGTATTTACTGGCAGAGAAAAAATGTTTTACTATCCAAAGTTAAAACAACAAGGGCAGAATAGATGGAAAGATGAAAAAATGACCGAAGTTCCGCTTTAAGCTCTGAGTCACACAGCTGACTCATCCAAGTATGAATATTCTCTGTTCGTTCAAAGGGACACAGTGATTTGTGCAGCCTCACCTATATCAGTTGCCAGCTGTTTGCTGGAGTGTGGGGTAACGGTTGGGATCTGCAGGATGACATCACAGTAAGTCTGCATTGTGGCCCTCGCCAGTGATCCCAGCCAATAATCAGCCATGTTGTCTAGTTCTGGTGTCTCTTCTCCTGAAACACAGACACACAAATAAGGTTTGACAAAATTATTGTTGTTTTTACGGTATACATACATTTTATATAAATAATTTAACGAAGATGTTTTAAAGAGGAACTATAGTGTTCTATTAGATACAGACTTGAAAAAAAGTTTGGCTGGCTACAAATAATCTCATCAGTGTGCATTCCATATTCTCTAACGATATACTGTATGTATATGAAGGCAGCCATATTAGATCACTAGATGTAGAGAATGTCCTGTTTACCATACTATGGTAGATTTTACCATACATGTGTGGCTGCGTGTATGCAAAAATAGTTGCATTGACCTGTGTACCATATAGGTGGGTCTAAACCTTAAGCCTGGTATACTTGTGTAAAGAAATGGTCCCAAGAGAGGGCAAAAGAGGCTTAGTAGGCAACAGGTCAGGAATAGAAAAAAGTACAAAGTTTATTAAATCTTAAGTAAACATTTCAAAAAAAGGGGGCCTCCAGTATATGCGGTGCCATCCTATACAGTTACACAAATGGGGTGACACAAAACATATAAACCACAGACTAACAAACAATAAGACAAACAGTGAACGTCCGGACGCCAGAGAAATTGCAGTGTCTAGGCCTCCTTGAGGGGACAATTGTCTCCCAAGTCAAAAATGTATACAGGTGGCTTCAGGCACTTTAGTGTCTCTATGAATGGTAGTGGTGTAATGCTTTGAAAAGCCCCGGCCGGGGTGCGTATGCAGGGACATCCCTGTGCAAGGCACCGCTCAAGTCAAATAGAAGGGGGAAGGAAGGAAGGGACAGGATATGGAAGTCCCCTATGGAAACCAAGTCACATGTAGATCACTATATAGTGGATGTTGAAATTAAGTCCTGCTGTTTTCTGGCTCTTATGGGCCTGGGTAGAAAAGTCTATATGATATCAAAGGCACTATCCCAGTCACTAGATTGGTGCAAAAAATGTGCTTCAAAATATGCAGCCACATCCCCAAAGTCTCAAGATACCCAGTGCCTGACGGCGTATTGGGGGAGAGACTGAAGTGGGGGGGGGGGGGGGGGG